>OX123203.2:50164526-50372026 GCA_944739405.2 Euclidia mi
GAAATTTTCATTTGGCGAATCAATCTCCATTACATCAGAACTCATAGCATTCATTCCAATCAAAATTTTATTCCAGAATTCATTAAACTTATGCCTAGGTAATGGCCTAACTAACACTTTCTGTATGATGCTATCACTATAATACGGAAACCTTGCTAATTGACCACAGTGATCCGAAGTTAATTCAGAACTAACTAATTTATTCGAAACTGTACAATTACTAAATATATTGTCAAGTCAGGTGGATGATATTGCTGTAATCCTAGTTGGTTCAAGGAACAAATTTTTTAAATTAAATGATTTAAATAGATTTAAAAATCTACTAGTTATTACTGAATGATCAAGAATATTTACATTAAAATCACCACAAACTATAATACCTTTCTTATTGCTCCTAATTTTAGTAATTGCATCTTCAATAACTGATTCAAACAAACTAAAGTTACTTAACGGTGGACGATATACACATATGATAATATGCTGCTCAAGTTCTACACATGACAGTTCCACAGTGCGTTCTATAGACAAACTTGCTATGTCTTTCCGTTCTTTACATGTTAAGCTATTTGAAACAATAATCAAGGATCCACCATGAATAGCGTGTTTCCTAGAGAAGGCACTGTGTACCGTGTATTGCGAGTTATTTAAGAATTTAATTTGGTACTCTTTTAGCCAGTGTTCTGTAATACACATAACTTGTATACTGTGATTTTCTAAATATAAACTTAATTCTAAATCCTTGCCAGATAGACCTTGTATGTTTTGATGTGCTACATTCAGTTGAATTTGTCTACCCTTTGTCCTAGTCTTAAGTTTAAAGAACTTGTGTCAGTATATTCAATAGAAGAATTATTAAGATAGGAACTATTTACAGAAGCTAAATTCTTGGATACCCTACATGTACCTGTGTCATTTTGTAAATTAAATGCTAATAATTTAGCAACTTGTCTTCTATAAAATAGTGGCAGATACATAGTATCTTTGGTCAATGTAAAATTACTAATAAATTTATTAATGTCAAATAATAAAATAAAATCTTTATATTGCCATGTCAAATTGTATAAGCACAAGTTGAGTTCATGAATATAACTATTCATTGTTTCATTTAAGCTATAAGAATAAGGCAAAGCAAGAGTTATAAATTTGCATTCAAATTTGCTATGAAGCGATAACATAACTTCTGTCAAATTAAATATATCCTTTTTAGTCACCGTTGGGCTATCACCATATGTGATAATTATTGTAGACTGCCTATCAAATATTGTTGTAATAAATAAAGCAACTTTCGGAGGCCCTCATAGATATAGATCTACATAGATAACGCAATTATCACGATTTGTATTGAAACCAAGCGTGCCGACTTTTTAATACCTACTGTACGAACTGTACCGAAGCGATGCGTGACAGTATCGCTTGTGCGATATTCATCGTCTCCTAACACAACGTCAGATCAAACGTCCAAAGCAAACGCGGCAACGTAATGTGAATAAAGTTTACTTAACGGTAATTTATAGTTAGGTATATTCTGGAACGACACGCAGCTTGGAATACTTAAAAACAGTTTTAATATGAATTTACGCATAATATAATTTTAAAATAACTTACCTGTGATAGGAAATATGTTCCTGCCTTTGGGTGCTCGAAATTTTTGGGCTATTGCAGTTAATTATCACGCAACGAGGCATTTTTTTAGTTTTTTGCGGACGTTCGGCTGCAACAACGGACGCGCGGGGACTGAAGTTAGCGGCGACCAACCTCGACGCTTGGTCGGGGTTCAGACACGCGAAGTGCATGTATTTGCGTTATCTATGTAGATCTATGTCTGTGGAGGCCCTAGACACGGGCCCTGTGTGCCCTTATGGTAAAGACGGTACTGCCTATTAGTTAACCTCTAGTTTTCTCTAGATGTGGACCCGAACTAATAAACGAGAAATAAATTCATGACTTTGTACCTAATTAAAATAAGTATGTATCTATTGCGAAATTGAAAACAAAATCTTTTAAACAGGGCGTTTATAGACAGCACCTAGAATGTTTTACAAATCTTGATTAGTCTCTATTTCAATATCACACAAAATAACACATTTACTTTTCCTATTTTTCCTTTGCCAAGGAAAAAGAATGTAGCACGCTCTGTGGTAATAGCGGCGTTTTCGCGCCAAAATATTATATTAAACCGCGCGCGTGTGTTATTTCGACGATACGTGACTAGACGCCGCACTGATCGTGTTTTATAATATTTATTTATATTTAGTCTCAGTTCAGGCAGCTACTAGTATAGCATGGTGGAGGTACAAACTGACTGTCATGCGGAGGGTATCGCGCTTGACTTTTCCGAATTATCTATGTGCGTATGGAATTGTTAAGTACATAGGTACCTACCTACCTACGGGACAAGCGATAGCGCTTGTCCCGTAGGTAGGTAGGATAAACTATAGTAATGTTGGCACCCCCCCAATGATTGGCACTCTACTGAATTATCCTGAATATTAGGAAAATCTTATATTATTATGTCACAGAAATACATTCATAAGCAGGATTAACCTATTTCTTATACACAGAACAAATATTTCAATCTTAACTATGAACCATTTTTCTTTAACAACTGTTTTAAAAAAATGTTCGGAAAATTGCCTAAAAAATTTATGAAATATTTAGGTTAGGTAGTTACTTTTAATAAAGTAATAACGTTAATTTTACACAAAAGCACCTATTTATTTGTATCTGTTATCTTCATTAAAGCTTAATAAACGTTAGTTTTACGCTATTAAATAGATGGATCATCTTTTCCCATAGTGCCAATGACTACCTATACTTAAAAATTGTTCAACAACATAGTCAATGGCACATTTTAAAATCATATTTCTTTCAGATTTTTGTTTGTTTTCCGTCAAATTCGCATACCTACAAACAACTTTAGATTGTATATTTCTTCGCATTTTACACCCAACTTACTATGGTACGGTCGTACAGAGATGGCAACCTTTTTAGGGTTCCGTAGTCCACAAGGAACCCTTATAGTTTCGTCATGTCCGTCCGTCTGTCCGTCCGCAGCCTAGCTCAAAGACGCCTAGTGCTAGAAAGCTGATTTTTGACATGAATATAGACATAAGATATTGCAACAAAACTGTAGAATAAAATTTAGGAAAATATTTTTTTAAGGGTATCTCCCCTACATATATAGTGGGGTTGAATTTTTTTTTAGTTGAGTACCCCATCATGTGGGGTATCATTGGATAGGTTTTAAAAAAATATTATTAGTTTGCTCAAATCATTTTTCGATCAAGTGATTGGTTTGTCAAATATCAAGCCTTGAAGTGAAAAAAATTGTTAGACTCAAGTGTCCCCCCTCTCTGCCGGCTAAACTATTAATTTGGAAGAGGTGAAAAAAATCACAAATGTAGTACATATAACGAATTTGAAAGGAAAACTATCACAGCTAAGTAGATATCACTAGTTTACGAGTAATCGTCGGTTAACTTATAAATACCTATTTCTGTGAGTTTACATTGGGCGCGCTGGCTTAATCTTAAAGATATACGTACTTTGGTATGTAATGTACTACGGTACTACGTATGTATAGTAGTAGTATATCTTGGAAACCACATTTTATGTTTACAATACATAACTGGATACATACCAAGTATTTTTCTAAACAAAACTAAGGTTCTTATAATAGTGTTATAAAATTTTTTTTTCAGCAAAATAAACAGTCGGATTTGTTGTACATTAATACCCTTTGCAGCAAGTCGTTATGGGCAACTACGGAACCCTACATTGCGCGTGGCCCGACACGCACTTGGCCGGTTTTTTTCTACAAAGTACCCAGAAATCAGGACAGGTATCGCTTAAAACAAAGAACAAAATAGTTTAAACAAAAATATTACGAACAAAATGCTTGTGAGAAATTGAAACAGGGCTCATTTGCTACCATGTATCTAAGAGACAAGATGAGCTACATTAGAAAAATATGCCGAAAGAAAGATATAAAACGTGGCAAATGAACTAAAGTTCTTTCAAAATTTGACTTATGTTACAAATATTAGAAGGTTACATAAACATTCATAAATATATATTTTGATTACATAGAATACATGTATAAAGATCCGGATATGAAGTCTTAAGACTGTCTGGGTATCACGGTCTTAGGCCAACAGTGCCAATGATTGTACCTTTTTGGTACTGCCAATAACTATACCAGGGCACAGGTTACTAAATAGTTACTTCGTAACAGATACATCACTCCCATGCAAAAGCGAAAATACCTACGCTATAATCACCTACAAAATTTTAATAATAATAGCCGTGAATGGAGCTTTGAAGGCTTTTATGAACAGTCATAATGTATCCAAAAAGGCACGTTTGGTTGTGCATAGTGTTGGTACCTTCACTAATGTATGGTAGTGAAAGTTGGGTATGGCAGAAGAGTCATGAAAGTAGAATAGAATGCTGTAGAAATGAGAGGACTGAGAAGTATGTGTGGTGTGTCTTTAACTGACAGAGTAAAGAATTGTGTGACAAGAGAGTGTTGTGGGGTAAAAGAAGATGTAGTGACAAGCATCGAGAAAGGTATGCTAAGGTGGTTTGGGCACGTGGAGAGGATGGATGACAAAATACTGACCAAGCAGATATATAAGGCAAGTGTGGTTGGGACAGGACGAAGGGGAAGACCTAGGCGGACGTTCACTGACCAGATTGGAGACATCCTAAAAACAGGGCAGGTTAGAAGTACCCTGAACAGAAGAGCATGCATGAGGAATCTGATGGGAGTGAATGAAGCAAGAGAGATATGTCAGGATCGTTGCAAATGGCGTTCCGTAGTCTCTGCCTACCCCTCCGGGAAACAGGCGTGAGTCTATGTATGTATGTATGTATAATAGCCGTTGTTTGCAGTGAAGAGAAATGTACCCTAAGTACGCACGCAAAGAGTTGTAGATTGTGTGACTGTAGGTACAAGCGCGTCATTGAAAGAAGGCGCTAGGGTTGTTCTTATGATGATTTTGGTAATAAAACGAATGTTGCGAAATAACCACACCAATTTTTATTTGCTAAATACCTATATATAAACGAGTCAGTTAGTAAATACATATTGTTAACATATTTAATAAAATTACTTAACAATAAGTAAAGTTATAAAAGAAATAAAAATTATAATAATCGTACGTAGTGGGGGGCCTATTGCCTATTTCCGTTTATCGGGCACAATACCAGACAAAACAGTAAGTACGTACATAAGATTCTGACATTAAGTAGATTTTATTTAATAAAAATACATTAAATAAGTATATTTATTTCTAATAACCTAAAGTTATCAATTTACGAACATTTACATACCGAGTATTTCCTTTCTTACCTTTGTTCTAAATAAAATAAATGGTGTCAATTTGTAGATGAAATGTTATATACTTAAGTACCTACTTATATCAAATCTTATACCATTACTTACTACATAAATCATTGTTTGTCCTTCGGCAATGAAAAAAAAACAAGTTTTCATTTACTTTGTGCCTTTAACACCCATCCACTGCTCAATAACTTTGTGGTTTCGGCATTTCTATAAGAAAGCGCGGGAAACGTGCCGTGCGTACACGCTGCCGGGCGTGCGGCGGCCCTCTGCCGTCTGTACCGACAGCGGTACACGAAGTGGTAGGTATTTATCGCGCAAATTGAGCCAGTGACGGGGGCCTGACCAGGGTGCCAATCATTATACAGTTTACCCTACTACTAGGTAGGGTAAACAGTATAATGATTGGCACCCTAAGCCGGTTTCTACTAACTACTAAGTAACAAATTCTCAGGAAAATACAAATTCAATAATATTTTCTATGGTTTTGTCGGCATTGTGTATCATTGGGGGTGCCAACATTACTATAGTTTACCCTACCTACTTTCCGATTGGTCCCATCCAAGTTTCGGGAAACCCGGTTTATCGTTAAAACTTTTAATTCATACCCAATTATTAACTGTTCATTCAAAATTGACCATTGTAAAACATCTCTAGTAGAAAATTAAGTAACTTTAAACTCAAGATAGAAGTTACTAATAGCCATTTGATTGTTTATCTAACTTTCCTTTCTAAGATTGTTCAGATAAATTTCGTTAAGGTCTAAATACTTCGTAATATGGTTTCAATCGACCTCTGCTTTTGGAATTGAGAATAACGGTCCGTGAAGGGAACAAAGTCATTCTTGTTTCAAGAGTTATCTGCGAAGTCGCTTATGATTTTAAAAGCCGGTTTCACCACTGTTGAGTGGCTGTTAAATTAAAATGTTATATAAGTCTTACTAATTTCGTTCCATTTGAACTTATTTGGTGTCTATCCGGAGGTGGTGAAATTGGGAAGAGATGGTTTATCAACCAGGTACATGTGTACCTACTAGGGGGATGGGGGGCTTATATCTGGTAAAGGAAAATTTTATGACGGGCATGCGCAATACTGCGGCATGCGGCAATACTAAAGTAATTGTTTTTGGTTCCAAAATTGTTGACTATTAAGAATTAGAAACCGTTAGAATTTATTTACTTAGAATATCGTTATCTGTCGGGTTTACTGAGGCTTAAAACCAAATGCTTTCAAATCTTATTAGACTAGTGGTTCCTGAAACGGTGGTCGGAACTTGGTATATTTTATCCAAATAATCAAATAAGTTGCTCAAGTAAACAAAATTGCACAGTTTATAATTTGGTAGTATTCCTTTCAAAGATGTTTCCCTCAAAACTTAAAGTCAGCGTAGTTTTACTGTGAAGACGATTATTAATGAAGGGGTTCAACGGAATATCCCATGGGCAAAAACCTTCTCAATTATAGGTAGGTAAATGCCCGGAATGCCCGGTGACCGGTAGTATTATTCGCGTAAGTATATTAAGCGATGGAGATCTGACTATAAGAGGTTTACCATTGAGGAAACAGTGATAACGGCGATAGCCCAGTGGTGTACGTAGCGGACTGCCAAGACGATGGTCTCGGGTTCGATCCCCAGGTACCCCGGGCACACACCAATGACTTTTCGAAGTTATATGTGCATTATAAATTAATTATTGCTCGCTTAAATAATGTACCCGGTAGATGGCAGTTGACTCGCCCCCTATTACATTGAAACCGAAACATAACTGGTGAAGTGTGGGTGTGTAATACACCTCTGCCTACCCCTTGGGGGTTAAAAGGCGTGAAGTTATGTTATGTTGTGTGTTATGAAACAGTAATAATCCAGTTAGCCCTGTATGCAAGGTTATCTTTAGTTTTTCATGGCTAAGGACTTTGTTCATCCTATTTCGACTGACTATATTTCAGATGATGGAACTTCAAGCAAAGGACCTGAACAACTTTCCACAATTGTTGATCCAGTTCAGCTGATTCGTATCTATACAAGGTTATTTGTAAAACAGCGTTCTGTTACTAACATCATAATCGATAACTACTGTTCTATGACTTTAAAAAAATCATCATATTTTAGTTCATCAGATTTTCACACAAAAATAAAAATATTTAAATTGAACGCTCTAAAATCTAAATGTTGCGAAGTCCATATGAAACAAAAGAAAGCGATAGAACAATATAGCGAGGAGTGCGGGTGGCGGGGGCGCTTGGACTTGAAAATGGCGGGAATCGTAGCCACGGTAATAATATCTAACAGTATTGTAACCACAGAAATAGATAGTAATAGAACGGTGAATGTCACGTCATCGCGTACATTTCGCGCGTGCCACATTTTAGCAAGCCCCGCCCACAATGACGTAAAGATAGTGAGGGGACTCTAAGGAATTATTATCGATGTGAGAGCTATGGAAAATGAAATTATGTTATTGTTTATATAAAATGTTTTATTATGAATAGTTTGGTTATAGTATACTGTTATAAAAATAAAACGTATTTATTTAGTTAAAAATCTGTATTGAAATCTTACAAAACTTTTGACTATATTATAAAATATCTATACTAATGTAATAAAGCGGAAGAGTTTGTTTGTTTGAACGCGCTTATCTCAGGAACTACCGGTCGGATCTGAAAAATTCTTTTTGTATACGGTAGCCTAGTTATTCCGGAAGGCTATAGGCTATATAACATAACGTTTCGACCCTTTGTGGCCGGGCAAAAGGCTAAAAAGGCTAAAAGATAATGTCGGCTAATCTCAGGAACTAGCAGTCGGCTTTTAAAAATTGATATTGCCTATGATAGCCCAATTATTCCGAAAGGCTATAGGCTATATAAAATTACGCCACAACTTTTAGGGGCCAGACAAAAATAATAAATTTGGTCAAACGAGAAGGGGGAGGGTTGGGTCAAAGGCAAAAAAAGGCTTAACGAATAGGATACAATCTATATGGGTATCGTTTTCGAGATTTTCGGGATGCTGATTAAATAATATGAAATTTATTTAGTGATTCAAGATGGCGGACGGAATATCAAAGATGGCGGATGACAAAATTTTAAAAAACAATATGGGTATCGCCTTCTATATTTTAAGGGTTGGGGAATCGAAATACAACATCTATTTCGTGATCTAAGATGGCGGATGGGAAATCAAAGATGGCGGATGGGAAAATAAAAAAAATCTATATTGGTATCGTCTGCGATGTTAAAAGGGATGGAAAATTCAAATACAACATCTTTTTCGTGATTCAAGGTGGTGGATAGGAAATTAAAGATGGCGGACGGGATTTTTTAAAAGTCGATATGGGTATCGTCTCCGATATTTTAAGGAATGGGAAATTCAAAAACACCATCTATTTCGTGATCAAAGTTGGTGGAAGGGATTTTTTTTTAAAATCAATATGGGTATCGTCTCCGTTGATATACGGGATGGAGAATCCAAATACAACATCTATTTCGTGATCAAAGATGACGGATAGGAAATTAAAGATGGCGGACGGGATTTTTTTAAAAGTCGATATGGGTATCGTCTCCGATATTTTAAGGAATGGGAAATTCAAAAACACCATCTATTTCGTGATCAAAGATGGTGGATGGGATTTAAAAAAAAAACAATATGGGTATCGTCTCCGATGTTTAAAAGGATGGGTAATCCAACATCACCATCTATTTCGTGATCAAAGATGTCCCGTCCGCCAACTTGGATTCCCAAATGGATGTCATTTTCGTGATCAGAAAGCATGAAAACCCCAAAAATTATACCCAGATTAATTTTATAAAAAATGTCCCGTCCGCCATCTTGGATTCCCAAATAGATGTCATTTTCGTGACCAGAATCCATAAAAACCCCAAAAATGATACCCATACTAATTTTATTAAAAATGACCCGTCCGCCATCTTGGATTCCCAAATAGATGTCATTTTCGTGACCAGAATCCATAAAAACCTCGAAAATGATACCCATATTAATTTTATTAAAAATGACCCGTCCGCCATCTTGGATTCCCAAATAGATGTCATTTTCGTGACCAGAATCCATGAAAACCCCGAAAATGATACCCATATTAATTTTATTAAAAATGTCCCGTCCGCCATCTTGGATTTCCAAATAGATGTCATTTTCGTGACCAGAATCCATAAAAACCCCGA
The DNA here is from genome assembly GCA_944739405.2 of Euclidia mi. Classification (NCBI taxonomy): domain Eukaryota; kingdom Metazoa; phylum Arthropoda; class Insecta; order Lepidoptera; family Erebidae; genus Euclidia; species Euclidia mi. Next base: position 50,174,047 of record OX123203.2, read on the forward strand.
AAATGATACCCATATTAATTTTATTAAAAATGTCCCGTCCGCCATCTTGGATCCCCAAATAGATGTCATTTTCGTGACTAGAATCCATAAAAACCCCTAAAATGATACCCATATTAATTTTATTAAAAATGTTTCGTTCGCCATCTTGGATTCCCAAATAGATGTCATTTTCGTGATCTGAAAGCATGAACATGATGCTTGCTTTCTTTATGAGAGAGAGAGAGACAGCCAGAGACATAATAATTAATTCGGATTAATATTCCTTTTATTTATCGATAAATTTAAAACGTAACCATAAACCGAACGTCAATCCCTAGCGCGCGCTGACCAATCACAGCTATTTATTTGACCCGTGGCCCCTGATTTGTTATTGTTTTTGGCATCTTGTGAATATCGCGTATCTCGCCGTACATTGCGTGTTTATGTCATAAATATGTCAACAAGTATCGTATAATTCAAGCAATGGAAATTTAACATAACGAAGAAATGAACGATGATGTTCTTATTAGACAAACATGGTAAAAGTAGCCCGCTTGTTTTAAATCTCAATAATCTTAAGTTTTACTCAATTTAAATACTTACTGGTGATATGAAATGCCTCCCTTTTCCATATTTTTGCATCACTTTTAATTTTTACAATTGGAAACTGCACAATATGGCATATTCGTAACGAATTTAATGTTTTTTTACCTCCTGAGCGCGCGAAAGGGAGACGCGATGCGTAATGCGAATGCGTTCGAAAACACATGCACTATAGTGCAATAGTTTGGCACGCGCGCCACGCCCGTGTCACCGTTCTATTACTATATATTTCTGTGATTGTAACTCCATACAAACGCACGAAACTCGAGTTATACCTACGCGCCTCGAGCAAAGTACCCATTAGACTGTGCGGACTGTGCCAAAAGTACCACTATTCTTTATTCTGTGCCCATAGCCGCAATCGTGCCGCAGCACGCATGCGGCGCGTCTGGTAGGTATATAACTCACGAAGACGGCCGAGTTACAATACTGTTAGATTATTACCGTGTCGTAGCGTAGTGAGTTACTAACTTACTAACCCAAAAGTATTACCACTATTTGACTGTGGTATTACCTACTACGAGGACAGTAGGTACAGCAAAATACACGAGTTGAAATGTGTTAGATAGGATAATAGTTTTGCTGTATTGGCAATGGTATTGGCATTATCCAGGGAGGAAACAGCGATATGAAAAAACGGCCCCTATGTTTTGCCTTAAGCCGTCGTCGGTCCCGGTTGTCAAAAAATATTTGAGAGTCGTCATGGGGAGTCCGTAGGTACTCTTGAATATAACTGACCCTAGTCATAGCCATGGACTTCTTGAGTTTTCGAAGATCAGACGGAAGTCGTTCTGTGGAAAGGTTAGACTAGAAACCAGATCCTGGATTCCAAGGTTAAAGGCTTGGATGCAACCGGGATGATCCTAGGACGATGATGATGATGATGATGAACGAATAGCGTTTGGAATATTGAAGTATTGTTTATAATTGAAATTAATGCCTGCCTCCGTGGTCCAGTGGATAGCGTATGCGACTGCTGACCGGAGGTCCTGGGTTCGAATCCCGGGTCGGGCAAAAGTGTTACTGGGTTTTTCCGAATTCTCAGTAGCACCGCGGAGTCTGGTGATGTTCCCGGTTACGGCAATAGGCTCGCCCCCTATTACGTGGGACCTAAAAATTCATGGCGAAATGTGGGTGTAATATTACACATCTGCCTACCCCATCAGGGATACAGGCGTGAGTCTATAAATAAAATATGAGTATGAAATTGCCCATCCTATGCGTTCAGGCGTACTATGAATCCTCACAGTGTTTTTAACAAATACAAGTACAAAACCGGCCAAGTGCGTGTCGGGCCACGCGCAATGTAGGGTTCCGTAGTTGCCCATAATGACTTGCTGCAAAGGATATTAATGTACAACTAACCCGACTGTTTATTTTGCTGAAAATATAATTTTAATAAAACTATTATAAGAACCTAAATTTTGTTTACAAAAATACTAGGTATACATACATAGGCTCACGCCTGTTTCCCCCAAGGGGTAGGCAGAGGCATATTAAACGCCCACTTTTCGCCAGTGTTTTGATCCCACGTAATAGGTGGCGAGCCTATTGCCGCTTATCGGGATATTTTGATTGCCAGAGCCTCATCCGTTGATCGGCAGGTGCACCACTTGCAGGTGAGGTTGGCTTGGGACCCTAAGTTCTTGGTGGGAACCCTATGCACCCTAAAATACTAGGTATGTATCCAGTTATGTATTGTAAACATAAAATGTGGTTTCCAAGATATACTACTACTATGCATACGTAGTACCGTAGTACATTACATACCAAAGTACGTATATCTTTAAGATTAAGCCAGCGCGCAATCACGGAAATAGGTATTTATAAGTTAACCGACGATTACTCGTAAACTAGTGATATCTACTTAGCCGTGATAGTTTTCCTTTTAAATTCGTTATATGTACTACATTTGTGATTTTTTTCACCTCTTCCAAATTAATAGCTTAGCCGGCAGAGGGGAGGGGGGGGGGGCACTTGAGTCAAAAAATTTTTTTCACTTCAAAGCTTGATATTTGACAAACCAATCACTTGATCGAAAAATGATTTGAGCAAACTAATAATATTTTTTTAAAACCTATCCAATGATACCCCACATTATGGGGTACTCAACCAAAAAAAAATTCAACCCCACTATACATATATGTAAGGTGATATACCCTAAACAAATTTTTTTCCTAAATTTTATTCTACAGTTTTGTTGCAATATCTTATGTCTATATTCATGTCAAATATCAGCTTTCTAGCACCAGGCGTCTTTGAGCTAGGCTGCGGACGGACAGACGGACGGACATGACGAAACTAGTTCCTTGTGGACTACGGAACCCTAACAAAGTAATCCCAAAGCATATCAGCAATGAAAATTGAACTTTATTAAAACGCTTTTGTAGTACATTTTACGACATATTTACGATACGCCAGAAGTTTACGAGTTTCTTTAAAATAACCATTTGTCTAGGATGTGCTTGTAAAGTGTGTGAGTTGATAATCTAGAAAAGTACTTACGTCAGCAGGTTTATCGTTTCGCTTCAGTAGAGTAAATAAGTGTTTTGCCTAGGTTACGAGATAGTTTGCAATATTTTTTGCGTATCCTACTAGATTCTAGATTAGATAATTATACAGGTTTTTAATACATACATACATAGACTCACGCCTGTTTCCCGGAGGGGTAGGCAGAGACTACGGAACGCCATTTGCAACGATCCTGACATATCTCTCTTGCTTCATTCACTCTTATCAGATTCCTCATGCATGCTCTTCTGTTCAGGGTACTTCTCACCTGTCCTGTTTTTAGGATGTCTCCAATCTGGTCAGTGATATGCATTTGCAAAATATTTTCAGGGGTATATACTGCTATATCTGAATACAAATACATGAAAGAAACTCACTAAAACATAGAAATATTTTTTCGTAATCATGAATTTCAAAAATCAGCTCGGTGTATTGAGTATTGACCGCCGCGCGCCGCCGCCGCGCCGCCGCTCAGCTGATCGCCGCGAACTTCCATTGCAGGTACCTAAGCACGAAGCACTACGCTAATAACCACACTCTAGCACACGTAGGGGGAGATGGGGTAGCTTCATACAGTTTTTATGTTTAGTCTTATAGAACTCTCTCTGGTATAGATATCTATATCGATTCATAAAAAACAATAGTCTCACTATCTGACTTGATATTAAAATAATGAAATTTTTATAAATACACTTGTACGGTTTTTTATAAAAAAATATAAAAATACAGAAATGTATGAATGTGCCCCACATGCGGGGCACTTTCATACAAGTGAAAAATAAACACGTTGTGCATGAAATATTTGTTTATTTACAAAATCAGAGTATCAGAATCAAAATTCACTCATTTCACTAATTTGATCCTATTATCGTTGAAATAAAATATAACTAAATAATCTAGAGAGCAGCTTTAATTGAAATAAAGACTTTCCAAGTGAGGGTATAAAATTACTTACACCTGGCCGAATAACGTTTCGTATCACACCGTCGCGTCGCCCGTTTGACGCTAAGCCGAGTCAAACTACGTCAGCAACCACACTGATAGGTAAGCTACGCACACACGAATAAGTAATTTTTTTAATGTGCGTTTAACATCAGATGTATCTAGTGTATGAAGGTGCCTCTTTTATAAATCTGCCCCACTTTCCCCTACCTGCCGTGCAGTCTTATTCTGTCAACTGTTTAATCCGATTTCCTATCTAACTAACATTTTATTAGGTACTAGTCGACGCCAGCGGCTTCGCACCCACATATTTTCGAATTTCCCGTTTTGCCCGATCCCGTGGGAATTTCAAGAAATCCCGTCTTAGTGCACCCCTACGGTGCCCAAGGAACATACATGCTAAATTTCATCTTCTTATGACCAGTAGTTTCGGCTGTAGCGTGTCTGTCAGTCAGTCAGTAACGCAAGGATTTTATATATTAAGATAGTATGGGCACATCGTAGTATCTTTAACCGCTATTCTGACTCTTCCAAATTTTATTGACGCTACAATAAATTAGTACCTCAACCTATAGGTATGTAATACCTATGCTAAAATTAATCAAATCCGTATCAGCCGTTTTGACCTGTAAAAGCTTATATACTTACTAGAAGATGCCTGCAGCTACGTATAGTATTATATTATGTGTGCTGCAGCTAAGCCGTTCCTTTCCGATCCAGTGGGATTACGGTTCCCAAGAAACATAGGTACTTACACGCGAAATTTTTTGCACCCAATAGTTTTGGCATCCGTTGTCTGTCCGTCAGTAACGATAGAATCTTATCAGATTTGCTCTTGTGTGTACTCAGTGTGTATTTGTATCGAATTTAAAATACCTATTACTATAGATATTATTTTAGATATCTAAAGATATCTCCCTTAGAAACGAGAAACGGTCGAAGCCGTATGCACCTGTTGTATTACAAATTTATTATGTATACTAGAGGACGCCAGCGGCTACGCCTGCACATTTTTTTTAATTTATCTGTTTTGACCGATCCCGTGGGAATTTCGGGAAATCCCTTCTTAGTGCACCCCTACGGTCCCCAAGGAACATACATGCCAAATTTCAGCTTCCTGCGCCCAGTAGTTTCGGCTGTAGCGTGTCTGTCAGTCAGTCAGTAACGCAAGGATTTTATATATTAAGATAAGGAACTAGGCGACAGCCCAGTGGAGTACGTAACGGACTGCCGAGACGAAGGTCTCGGGTTCAATCCCCAGTTTCCCCGGCCACAGTTTTTAACTTAACAATGTGCCTACCTTGTCAGGGATACAAGGCGTGAAGTTATGATATGTAACTAAGAATTTTAAACCGCACAAGTTTCTCCATAACGGCATAAAAGGTGGTAGTTACATAAAAACACAAAGCCTTACATATAAAGTTTCTGGTCGGGATCATGTCGCGAAGTTTTTATCTCAACTAACTTGACAGAGGTTTGCATCTTGTACATGGAGCTAGGAAGGTAACTGTTCGTTTAGTGTGCTCAAATTATTACAAGCTTAGCAGGTCTTCATCATCTTAGCATGATCTCGGTGGCATCTAAGGCTCCCGTCTAAGAGTCTGGAGTCCGCTTTTTAGTCTAGTCAGGATTTTTTAAATGTTTAGATTTTATGTCCGATCCAGACAGTCGCGACGCGCCTCCTAGAGGCTCTCGGCACGAGTCTTGGCGAGTGGAGGCTGCACGAGTGCTAGCAATCCACACTCTCGATTTATTCACTTGCCCGCTACGTCTACTACAAGATAGATGTGATTGAAGTGACTGCGTTAGCTACTGATATATGAATATATATGAATATAGGGTAGTTTCCAGGGTCAAAATAATTACATTTTATTTAGTCCGTAATTTAGATTATAAAAAAATATTGGACACGTATTTTTTCTTTTTTCGATTAAATAAAAAATAACAAAGATCCCTTGAAAGTTACGTGTGACGTCATCTAGTGCGAAAAAATGCAGCACGTCGTGACGTTATACGTAACTTTAATGAGCTATATCTTGGTCATTTTTGGTTTAATTTACAAATAAAAAAATACGTATCGCTTATTTTTGAATAATCTAAAGGACGGACTTATAATTTTTTTTTGTCAAATAGCCTATTGGTTCTATTTGATAAAGTTCAATAAAAGTGTAATACAAATCGTTACTCCACTCCCTTATTATAATAAACCTCCCGCGTCCTTACTCTGCAGCAGTTACAACTAAGTGAGCGAGCGCGAGAGTGTGGATGATTCTCTCGCCTCACCCCTCGCGTCCTTTGACTCGCGTCCGAAAAACCGACACAAAATGGAGCGACAGCGAGGCGAGGCGAGGGAAGACGAGAGGACACGAGCGCACCGTCCACACTCTCGTACTCGCGTTCCCTCCTGTAGCCTCGTGGAGAGTCTGGATCGGGCATTAGAAGAAGGTTTCAAATGATAGAAACAAGTGGCAATCTATGCAAGTGTTTGACAACCCAATGGAATAAATTATATTTAATGAGCTTAGTTTATACACAAAGTGACTGCTGCATGACCTCCAGCCAGTCGGTTTGTAATTGGCAAATGTAATCTATAGCTTTTTCTTCTTCTCGTTTCGATAGCAACACTTGTCATACGTTATTAGGCCTTGCTTGAAACACGTCGTCAAGTGTGCAAGATTCTGATTTTGTAGAGCACGCCAGCATATGTAGCTGCATGCTACAATCATATAATGCGCCAGTTTTGCCCACCATTGCTACACAATGAGGAATAAGTCGTGGTGTCCAATGGAGTTATGCATCCATGTATTTCGATAAGAAACATCTTTTGTCGCACTAAACGGACGTTTTTTAGACTGAACTAAAACCATATAATCTTTTCCTTTTTGTTTTATCTGTTTTCGTAACACTTAGTTTGTCACGCCGCTTCCAACGGATACAGTTTGGGTGCTTGTCTTATCAAAAGCCTTTTGTCTGATTACAATTTTGACGGCCTCAGTTTATTTACGTACATACCTTCCCATTTATTTCTTTTTATAGCTGGATTTAGTAACCATATTTTGTGTGGAGCTTAAGTCAAATATGCATCTCTAATCTCCGAATCCATGGATAGTTCATTATATTGGGACCGGCTGTTAATGTAATAGGCGGCAAACGGTCGCCTCCTTGCTTAGCATGACTGCCTCGCAGACGGAGGCGACCGCGTTCCAAGACCAGTCACTCCGGACCATAGACAGAACTATGGCCGGGAGCGTGAGAACAACCGTGTCCAAAGGCGGCGCTGCGATTCCCAAGCGATGTATCCTCGACAGGGTCGTGTCCTCGACAGGCTCGCGGCTGCTGCCACAAAGGTGGCATCCAGGCGTTTCCTCCTGGCCTATCGTCCATAAATACCGGCCGAAACAACCATGGCCGGTGAGGATTGAATCAGCCGGGAGGTGAGGACGCCTCGACTTCGCTCCGACCACTTATCAACCACGGGACTTACCGCCACTATCATGGTGTGCCTGGCGCTGGAGTGCACAAGTCGTGCCTTCCACTCCGCCACTGGGACCTGGCGGAGCTCTGACCGCCGCGATTCAATATCGCGACCGGCTGTTAATGTAATAGGCGGCAAACGAGCTGACGCATCCATGTAAGCGATTATGGCCGCGCATGGACACAAGCAACGCCAGAGGAATCACAAGTGCTGACCTTTGGGTTGGGAAAAGGTATAGGATGAGTAGACGAGAGAGAAGGAACAGGAGATGATCAGCACTCTCACTCATTTAACGAACCGCAACAATGGAGATGCTGTTACTTCATGACGATATTCTGTGATATGATAGTACTGCCCCGGATGAGCCGACCCATTCATGCTGAGATCAGCAAGGCTCATTAACTGTTCTGTTACCTGTTTCTAGCCACCTCTTTCATGCTGTACGGCTTTACCTCTTAACCTACTTCTAGATTGTTCTAGTTACCTTAGGTTAGTTTTATTCTTATTATAAAAAGCATATCGAAGGAATTGTAAAAATATTTGATTGAATATCGATTTTTACTGTGCTGTAATAAAATGTGTTATTTATTTTCATTCTGAAATTGGGCGCTATGGTTAACAAGTAAGTAAATACACATTTCCGGGCGTATTTTATATTGGTTTGCAAAATATTTTTGTATGTGCCTTGCAAAGTTAAAGCCCGCTTGCGTCAGGTTTCAAAGCTTGTGGGATGAAAAATCTACATGGGCAGCCCTATTTTTAACTTGAATAATGTACAATAAATAATTAGTCTTAATGTAAACGAAATATTGCTAATGACATCGACGCCTGAGGTAAAAAAAAACAGTTTAGTGCCGTTGCATATTTTGAAGTTTGAACGCTGTTGCGGGATTAAGTGTCTGTTTAATATATTGGTCCGAGAGCGGGCATCAATTTTGGCAAGCTGAAAACTTGCCTTATAGGTACCTCTCCTATTATACCCCAACACGGAATTGCAGACCTGGCTGACGAATTATTTTTTATTTACAGAAATGTATTTCAGGCAACGTGCAATTGTCAAATGTTATAGTTTAAAGAATTTGCCAGAAGATTTAGCGGTAAACAATTACTATTAAAATGCTATTTAAGAAGCCACCTTCCACTTCATGTGTTAATGAATGTACAATAAAAAATTGTACCACATTAACCATCATTTTATTATCATATTCCATTTTTATTACTCCAGATTGCAGATGATCTTCTTGGCCTTACTGCTTTCCTCCATGGTCATACCAGAAGCAGAGCCTACAGTGGTGACTTGCGATGGTGTTGTATTCAACGGCACATACTTCGAGAAGGAGGAGCTAGTTAAAGACGTTGAGAAGTCATACAATTTGGTGATGCATGCGTAAGTTATATTTTATAAGGGCTATAATTTTTGATACAATGCATGCGTAAATTACGTTTTTTACCGTAATGACGCTGTTTCGGCGAATATTATAATAAGCTGCTGAAAAGCAGAGTATTATTAATTTCATTTAAATTATAAATATAATTTTAATGCTTTCATAAAAATATTGCAATAGCAAGATTCTGACTGAGGTCGCTAGCTACAATGTATGCACATAATAAAATTTAAAACAACGCATAAAGCCTTGATGTATTTTCGTTCGATTACGATGTGCTCAGCAAAATTGGCGATATGGCTGTAAAGACGTGGACGGACACAGATTTGACCATTTCTGAGGAAGCCGTTATATTATACTAGATGAGCCCGCGGTAACACCCGCGTTATGTAAAGCTACTGCTCCTCTCCTGTGGCGCATAGCGTGATGTTATATAGCCTTCCTCGATAAATGGGCTATCTAACACTGAAAGAATTTTTCAAATCGGACCAGTAGTTCCTGAGATTAGCACGTTCAACCAAACAAACAAACAAACTCTTCAGCTTTATATATTAGTATTAGATTGATAGGTACCCAATTTGTCATTCTGCTTTGTTTCCAGATCTTCAAACCAGCTATTCTTTAGTCACACAATCTGGGACCGCACTGAGGTAGATTTTGCTATCATGACATGTGAGATGAAAACAAAGTTCACCAAGAACATTACTGGAATCCCAGGTGGGTATGCCATAGCTTACAATCCTGAAAACGATGGAATGTACCTAGGTGGACATGATGGCATTTATAAATACGAGCCAGCTAATAATACGATTACTTTCTTTGCGGAGAAAGACAAATCAATATGGGCGTTATTCGTTCGAGATAACTTTTACTATATAGAATACCCTTCGCAAGAACTCTACGTATATAAGGAAGATAAATTTGAAAGAGAAAACGCCATTAATATGAGTATCAATGCCATCTTCGTATCAAATAAAGCAGAATACTTTTTCGCCAACGATACTGCACTATTCAAGCTAAAGAAACTGAATGATGAACCTATAATTTTGGATCACAATATTACAATAAAACAAATAGTTGAAGATAAGAAAGGTAATGTATTCTTCTGTGCTAGTGACGGAATATACATAGAAGATAAACTAAATAACAAAGTGAAGAAAATTGCCAATCTTGATAACGCATTTGGAATGACTTTTGGTGAAAATGATCAAGTGATCTTTTCTAATATACATGCTATTTATAGACTGCTTCCAAGTAAATATAGCAAAATATGTTTAAAGGTTCTTGATAGTGCTGAGAAAGAAGAAGAGAAGAAAAGGCGGAGTCTTCTGCATAATGTCATGTCTCTAGTTTAATATTATTATGTCTAGCGACTCATCTATGTGGATGTGCTATTAGCGTTAAAATCATTAATTATGAAGCAACTAAAATCAGACGTCGCCATCTGAAAAGCAAATTGGAAAATATTTTCATTTAAGAAGATTCAAATGCTTTTGAAAATTGTAAAATCGTATAGCCTAGCCTGGGAATCTTAGGTAATAAAGTAAGAAGAATCGCCGTCAACACCTTTATAAATATTCCTTATAACATTGTTTTCCATTTCTGAGACAGCATGATTCTAATTGCAGTAGTTTAATTCAATTGTTCTAGCAAACTACATATAACGCCTTACTTTCTCTCATGGTCTCATCCATGTCATAATCTTTAAGTATTATGTCTAGGTAAGCTATAATATACATTTAAATAAATTCTTATTTAGTCTCGAGTTTAACTGTGCATTATTAAAATGCCTACCTTGATATAATTTTCTCTACATTTGTTCACTTTTGATTTAGAGGATTATGACAGACAGAGCAATTGATCGTCTTATGTTAGATTTCACAAGTGGCAAGCCTATAAATTGTATTGCACACATACCGGTTCCAGATAGTGTTGCCCAAATTCAGTCTTGGTCTTGCAGTCTTGGTCTTGTTCTTGCGTTTTTGCAAGACCAAGACCAAGAACAAGACCGCGTATTTTTAGCAAGACCAAGACCAAGACTGATCGTGCAAGACTTGAGCAAGAACAAGACTAAGCCTGCAAGACTCTTGCGTCTTGCAGCTAGGACTTAGCGCTATTTCACGGAGTAGTTAGGTGTAACAGTTCGGTGTATAGGTACGCTTAGGAATTCTATGAGACGCAAAAAACTGTATCAAAGAATATGAAAAACTGGACCTATGCGCATTACGACTAATAGGTACCATAAACATACCTACATAGCGAATAAAAAAATATCCATTAAAATCAAACTGAGTGCATGCATAGTTATGTTTTAACCATCGGCACTTTGATAATGCGGCATCAAAGGTTTTGTACTTACTTCTCAAAGAAATTTGCCGCTTTTCGGAAGTACATGGTTATGATACACGCGCCGGCGGCTTCTTTTGAAATCATATACAACAATCGTTGCCGCCGCGCCGAAATCACAACATTTGACACTATTTGATTGCCGCCATAGGGCGTAGGTAGACTCATGCAAAATAATTTCGAATTTTAAGAGTACCTACAGGTGTTCCAAAGAATAAATAAGTTTCAGAGTGCTTAGAATGAAAATGAATACATTATACTGATCATGCAAGCAGTATTATGATTAGGATAAAATCTTTAATAAATAGTAATAGACTGATAGGTAATTGCAAGACTTGCAAGACTCTTGCTGCAAGACCAAGACCAAGACCAAGACTGGGAGCGCAATACCAAGACCAAGACCAGGTGTATTGGCGCAAGACCAAGACCAAGGCTGGCTAAGTCTCGTCTTGTTCTTGCATTTGGGCAACACTAGTTCCAGAGAAAACAGTTGATCAGTGGGAGTGTGGAAATGGACCTGTGTAGGTATTTTTCTGATCAGTAACTGCAGTTCCTACGAGCCCATCGAAATAAAGAAGAATAGCTAAAACAAATAATAGTATCTCTATTTAATGTATAGTTTGAATTTATAATTCAATGTATAATTTCCAACAGCTAACTTTAAGTTAACTAAGTCTTTGATACTCGCAATATTTTATTTATATTCAAGACATAATGGTCCATCAGTCCTTTCATCTTCTTTAGTTGATTTAACATTCCTTTTAGTTTTACTTAAATCAATGTTAAACCAACCAATGAGCCTACGATCAAATTAATTGTAAATACTTTATTTTCAAAGAATAAGACCCACTTGCACTTCAAAGAATATAATATAAAGAGATTAACTTTAAAAAATTCTAGACATCAAACAGTACGCGTAGCCAATTTCTTAAATGCAATAAGCAATTTAACTAGCTAAGAATGTGTGCATGTTGATTTTAGGATAGATATTAAAATGAATGTCTGTAAATAAAATAAAGCTGAAGAGTTTGTTTGTTTGTTGAACCCGTTAAACTCAGGAACTGCTGCTCCGATCTGAAAAATTATGTTTATGTTAGATAGCCTACTTGGAGATACCAACAGACTGCCAAGCAGAGGGTATCGGGTTCGAATCTACGGCGCGCACCAATGACTTTTTGGAGTTATGTGCGTATTGAATTGTTAATTATCGTTTGTCCCGTGCCTCGGAGAGCACGTTAAGCCGTCGGTCCCGGTTGTCATGAAGATCTTTGACAGTCGTTACTGAGCGTCAGTACCTTCTAAATAAACTGACACTAGTCTGAACCATGGAATATCGCTATCCCTTGGGTTGCAGAGGTCAGACAGGCGGTCGCTCTGTGGAACAGCTAATATTTAGCCAAATCTGGTTAGACTAGTAAGCGGACCCCAGATTGAAACTGGGATAACGCTAAGAGAAAGAAGAAAGATCTTTTGTGATATTTGAGATACATATTTGACATAAGCTCCATAAAAAATATGTCAAAAGATTTCCTCAAATCTCAAAATCCATGGATAGATTGCTAATTGAAACAGGCCATTATAAGTCATGTTATTTTTGTTACCAGTGCACTATATGGAGTATTTGAGCCTGGGGTCCGCTTACTAGTCTAAGCGGACCCCAGGTTGAAACTGGGATAACGCTAGGAGGATGATGATGTTGGATAGCCTACTTATCAAGGAAGGATATAGGCTACATAAAATCACGCGATGAACCACGGGAGCGGAGCAGTAGTCCTGAATGACGTGGTGAAACCGCAGGCTCAGCTAAAGGGACATAAAACTAATTATATAGCCTCATATCTCAAACTTTTATTGTTTATGCTTTCACGAGGTTTTATGCCTCTTTACTTTTGTATATTTTATACTAGATCAGCGCACGGTTACACCTGCGTTATTTAGGGCTACTGCTCAGCTCCCGTGGCTCATAGCGTGATGTTATATAGCCTATAGCCTTCCTCGATAAATGGGCTATCTAACACTGAAAGAATTTTTCAAATCGGACCAGTTGTGCCTGAGATTAGCGCGTTCAACCAAACAAACAAACAAACTCTTCAGCTTTATATATTAGTACTAGCTGACCCAGCGAACTCCGTATCGCTTTTTAAAAGTTTTTATTTAATTCCCTTTTTTCCAAACCCATTTTCCAAAGTTACCATTGACTTAGCGCTTAATCTCTTATCATTTCAGAGTCTATAAATGATGAACAAACAAACATAGATTTTTATATAATATTGAATTCCCCATTCCTTAAAATATCGGAGACGATACCCATATCGACTTTAAAAAACATCGCGTCCGCCATCTTTGAATTCCTATCCGCCATCTTTGATCACGAAATAGATGTTGTTTTTGGATTCACCATCCCTTAAATCATCAGAGACGATACCCATATTGGTTTTTTAAATTTTTCCCATCCGCCATCTTTGATTTCCCATCCGCCATCTTGAATCACGAAATAGATGTTGTATTTGGATTTTCCATCCCTTTAAACATCGGAGACGATACCCATATTGATTTAAAAAAAAATCCCATCCGCCATCTTTGATCACGGAATAGATGGTGTTTTTGAATTTCCCATTCCTTAAAACATCGAGACGATACACATATCGACTTTAAAAAAGATCCCGTCCGCCATCTTTGATTTCCTATCCGCCATCTTTGATCACGAAATAGATGTTGTATTTAGATTCGCCATCCCTTAAAACATCGGAGACGATAACCATATTGATTTTTTTAAACTTTCCCATCCGCCATCTTTGATTTCTCATCCGCCATCTTTGATCAAGAAATAGATGTCGGATTTGGATTCCCCATCCCTTTAAATATTGGAGATGACACCCATATTGATTTTTAAAAAAATCCCATCCGCCATTTTTTATTTCCCATCCGCCATCTTGAATCACGAAAAAGATGTAGTATTTGGATTCCCCATCCCTTTAAACATCGGAGACGATACTAATATTGATTATTTTTAAATTTTCCCATCCGCCATCTTTGATTGCCCATCCGCCATCTTTGATTGCCCATCCGCCATCTTTGATCACGAAATAGATGTTGTATTTCGATTCTCCACCCCTTAAAATATCGAAGGCGATACCCATATTGATATTTAAAATTTTCTCATCCGCCATCTTTGATTTCCCGTCCGCCATTTTGGATCACTAAATAAATTTCATATTATTAATCAGCGTCCCGAAAATCTCGAAAACGATACCCATATAGATTGTATCCTATTCGTTTAGCCTTTTTTTGCCTTTGACCCAACCCTCCCCCTTCTCGTTTGACCATTTTATAATTTTTGTCTAGCCCCTAAAAGTTGTGGCGTAATTTTATATAGCCTATAGCCTTTCGGAATAATTGGGCTATCATAGGCAATAACAATTTTTAAAATCCGACTGCTAGTTCCTGAGATTAGCCAACATAATGTTTTAGCCTTTTTAGCCTTTTGCCCGGCCCCAAAGGGTCGAAGCGTTATGTTATATAGCCTATAGCCTTCCGGAGTAAGTGGGCTATCGTATGCAAAAAGAATTTTTCAGATTCGATCGGTAGTTCCTGAGATTAGCGCGTTCAAACAAACAAACAAACAAACAAACTCTTCCGCTTTATTATATTAGTATAGATTAGATTTATATTAAAATTATATACAAAATATACAACAATTATAATATAGCAGTGGTACATAACTGTAGCGTAACAATGAACGCAAGAGGGAACACTGATTGCAAAAAATAACTGCACTTTGGGTAATCCTACCTTTAATATTATTGATCAATGGGCTATATGATCTGTCATTAGTATCTTTTAAATTATGTTTTAAATTTCTAAATATCTGAATATCCCGGAGGCAGTCGATTTGATTTTTTATTTTACTCTACCTGATCTGCGCGCTTTCACCAGTATTCTTTTCGGTATATCGTCAACAGCGCTACCTGTCGGGTCAAATTACAGTATTATGAAGCGCTACAAAGTACTCTATCTTTCAGTGAGAGTCACATTAAAATTGGTCAAGCCATTTAAGAGATTTATACACACTTATAGTTTGGCCAATTCTTACGTCGAAAAAAGTTAACTGGCTCCTCAGAAAGAATTCTCAGAATCGGAACCAAATCATTTGTATATCACAGTTTGCCCGCAGAACCAACGTACGAGAAGAACATACATATCAATAGGGAAGTTTCCTGCAAGTAAAATAAATTATACAAGTATTTTTATCTAGTGAAACATGTCAAAATAATAGTACCTAGGTACTTAGTTTCATTCATCAATTAATGTTAAAACATTTTTTATCGTCAATTTATTGATACTAAGTATTCTATTTGACAGCAAAACACTATGACGTCACTACGTCATATTTCATACAAAACCATTGGCAAAGGTCGTTTTTGACATTTCATTAAAAGTGCTTGATTTAACTAGTTGGAAACAATCCTATTGCAAAGAGCTCAGATATTTACATAGAGGCATATTTCCTATGGGCGCTCTGAAGACAAACTTTCTGTGAACCAAATTGCCGCTTGGCGGCGTGGCAGTGGCGCTACGACAGCTTTCTCTACGAGGGCAAGAGAGACGAACGTTCTTTCTGTGTATCTTAACTACGAGAGCAAGAGAGACGGAGAACCACGCCAGCGCCGCCAACGGCGCCAACTACGAACTAAACTGGAGACAGTCCCCACTAGGAATCGGCACACGAAATCCTTAAGAACTACGCTTCTATGTAAATCTGTATTCATTGCCTATTGCGTCAACCCTGCAGTCAGTTACAAGTCTATCTTTAACAGCAAGTCTAATATATGCACTCTACTCCGATAACTCACCTTCTCAACATTGACGTCCCGTATCCTCCATTCTTCGGAACTTATTTGTTGTTCGAAACTAAATATGTGCCGATGTCTCGTAATTTCCTGCTATCGCGCACTTATCTCGCAGGTTATTCAGACAATGTATCTTGTTTAAACTTTGTGAATAGATTGGCATACTTATGGCAGGTAAAGTGTACCTGTAACTATGTCTGTTCATAGTTTGAAGAGTTGAATTTTTTCATGCAATTTGCGCTCAAGCAAAAACTTACTGCGTAATTTACGTATATAAAATTCATCCGTTTTTGACTGAGTGAAAGACAACGCATAGCCGATACTACGAAGGATTTTTTTCTCGGGATTGGGCAGTTAATGCTGAATAAAAAAAATGTTGATTGAATCAGGCGTTACTTGGCAGAACTCCATTGTAACCATTCCTAATAGAAGGAAAGAGAAACCCACCACGCACCCTCGGATTAACCACCCCAACTCTTGCTATAGAAAAGGTTGACAATACCGAACTCCTCAGAAAGGATAAGGAATATATAGGAATGGTATGAGTTCCAGGAAGATACCTGACTTGCAGTATCCTGCTGTACGCACCGACTATGCTTCGACACGCACAAAAAATACGTACGCAGTTGCGTTTAACAGTTTAAAGTAGCTGTAATCATTTTATTCTAAAATTAATTTAATACTTTTCACATTATTATTATATTTATTAATATGAAAAAGTATTAAATTTTTATCCTCAAAGGGGTAGGCTGAGGTGTAATATTACACCCACATTTCGCCATGAATTATTAGGTCCCACGTAATAGGGGGCGAGCCTATTCCCACCGGGCACATCACCAGACTCCGTGCTGCTACTGAGAATTTCCTAACGGGAAAACACAATAACACTTTGCCCGACCCGGGAATCGAACCCGAGACCTCCCAGTCCCATGCGCATTTTTTTTATAGTAATAGGCGGCCAACGAGCAGACGGATCAACATGGACACAAGCAACACCAAAGGAGTCACAAGTGCGTTGCCGCCCTTTGGGGTTGGGAAAAGAGATGGCATGAGGAGTGGGATGAGGGATAAGGAATAGGGGATAGGGCCTCCGGCACTCTCACTCTCCGAACGAAACGCAACAGTTTAGGTACTGTTACTTTACGTCGATTTTCTGTGAGAGGGTAGTACGTCCCCGGTCGAGCCGGCCCATTCATGCTGAAATCAGCAAGGCTCTACTACCTATGTAAAATGTATGCCGCAAGACCAACGAGGCAGTCTCAACTTAGGTCATAATGTAACGCTTATGAATGTATTTTTAAATTAGTTACTTGTTTAAAGATTCTACATTTGGCAATGAGTCAAATGCAATGCCAAAGCTAATTCATGATGCAGATTTTGCTCAATCAAAGACTTTGCTAAAAAAAATATGAGACGAATAGAATTTTATACTGAACTAGAGGACGCCAGCAGCTACGCATGCTCATTTTCTTTAAATTTATCTGCTTTGACCGATCCCGTGGGTATTTCGGGCAATCCCTTCTTAGTGCACACCTATGATCCCCAAGGAACATACGTGCCAAATTTCAGCTTCCTGCGCCCAATACTTTTAGCTGTAGCTTGTCTGTCAGTCAGTCAGTAACGCAAGGATTTTATATATTAAGATTTTTTGAACAACTTTATTCATAGCAAATCCAATCTTAAATCTAAGTAAACTGTTGCTGGTTTACTTTGCCTAAGCTTTTCTTCAGCACTCATAATAGCATTGTAACATATTTCGCTATGCGGAGTCGACACTAGTTTAAAAATATTGAACTCATCCGAGTATATTACTTGAGAGGTAGGAACACCGTCTATATTTCCTGTGATGAAGGCCATACCAAAGGCTTCTACAATATCCGCCATTTTCCTAAGCGTGAATTCACCTCTATTTTCTACGTAGATTCCATCATTTGCACAGAAATATATATCACCGGATATATCTTCAGTGATTTGTCTTACTAGTAGCTGTGTACTCAACGCTGTAGGTATAGCTGTAGCCGACTTTTCCATTGAATACACACCAGACCGATTAGAATAGTACATTCTACTTTGAGACGCGTAGAATGTTAAAACTTCTGCTTCTATAGCTGATTTCACAAATCTGTCACCTTTTTTACGATAAAGGCGTTGCGATGGATATTCAATGTAATAAAAATTGTTCCTAATGAATAAACCCCATATTGAGTTGCCTTCCTCTGCGAAATATTCTGCTGCGTCAGTGACATTATTGTAAATGTAGATACCATCAATGCCCCCGAAGTATATTTTGTTATATTTAACGTCAAAACCCACAGTGAAACCTCCATTGATGCCTTGGATCTCTCTGCAGGACTTGGTGTCGACGTGACACGCAAGTAAACGGGAACTCATTGATGTATCCCGGACTGTACTGCTAAAGAACAGGTCGCCAGACGGTCTGTGGGGAATAAAATAATTTGTAAATGATAAATAATACACAAATTAAAGTCATGAGGTACTTATACCAATTTTAAATTCATCCCTAACACGTGCCCTGGTAAAACGTGTGAACCTACTACAGAGTTGAATGTTACTCTTCCTCTTGCCTTTCTCTCTATTGGCATCCCATTGAGTAATAGAGGGAAACCAACCTCATAGGGTATTAAAGGCTTTTGCATGCAGGTGCATCTGATTGGCGTTGCTTTTGTTTGCTACGAGAATACAGCATGGTTTCTTACATCTAGTAGATCACTGTACGGACCACCATTTGCATACAGTTTTTTAAGTCTTCTGATGAACAAAGACCTCTCACCTCTCCTAATTTACGTAACAATAGATAGAATTCGTCCGTGTGGTAACGGAATAAGAATACGGAATGTTACCACCCCATATCATCCCATGGGTGTCGTAAGAGCCGACAGAGGGAGCATATTATGCAGAGAACAGCACTGTAAGAGAAGAAAAACTTGATACAAACCCTATACCAACCCGTTTGGCCAGCGTGGTATAGTAGGCCAAGTCCTCCTTTCAAAGGAGAGACCTAGTCCAGCAGTGGACTGTTAAAGGCTGATAATGAAGATAGAATTGTGAGTCAATAGGAGAATTTGGCCTGGCGAAGCTGGCCTAACAGGTTGGTGTCAATTTTCCGTCTTTTCTCAAGATATTTTTTTCTTCCTTTGTTGCCTCTTATGACACACACGGTATGAATTGGGGTAGTGACACTTTATATGCTTAATTCTTCATCACACTGAGTAATTGATAGCAAAAATAATTCACTAGACTTACTGGTGCATGAACAAGGATCTGCCTGCCCCGGGGTAAATGATATCTCTATTATAGTAAGTATCGTTGAATATCAGGCCAGAGCAGATGACGATATTGGTGTGATTTCTGTCCTTCTGTGCGCTCTTAGCACTCATCAACACTAGGAGAAACGCTACGATCAACATTTAGTGGCTGAAATAGAAAATATTGCAAAATGGAATAAGTTTAATGAAGATACTAATATAAGTATTGTTTAGATACCTACATCAAAATGGACTTACAACTTTTCTCCCGAAGGGTTAGAATTGTGCGATATTTTGGTAGTATCTGCAAGTACAAAAAGAAATTACCATGCTACTAGTTGTGTTCATAAATGTGGATTGTACCGAATTTTTTATCAGCAGATCTAAAACGTCCCATCTTCTTTCTAGTTTTTTGGTGGAACAAGAACGTAATGACCATGTTTTCAGTTTTATACGAGCCAATAGACTTGGTAATAAACAAAGAGTCCTATTTAGGCAGGTAGGGATAACATATTTGTAATGCATACAAAATTAAAGGAAGAGCTCAATCAATTGCCATACGGGTACACTCCAGATTCAACTGTTTTGATCATCAAGAAGAAGACGAGACCTGGTTTAATCTTATGTTTTTCTTTTTTGGAATATTTCTAGAAGCTTCCATAGTGAGAAATCTTGTAATATCATTATTATAATAAAATAACTTACTGGGTACTAGAACACCGAGTGGTGGGAAACTAATTTAATTATTTCAGTAATAATAAATAATAAAAGGATTTCTTCAATTTTATCAGGGATAGTAAAATTATTATCTCCAATTTTTTCGTCTTGTCTCACAAGGAATTTGATGTCTAACTGCATTATCTAGCGATTATTGCAGAACTAATACGAAATTAAACGGTTTGTAATAGGATTTCCGGAAAGATCCATGTCAAACCGACCTTAATTTGACGGAGCTGACTTGATGTCGTTTAATTATTATCTCGCAACAAGAGATACACAGCAAAATAAAGGCTTTATACTCTCACCGGAAGATTGAAATAGACTTGTAGATGGCAAACAAAATTAAAAATGGTGTAAATACAAGTGTTGACTATATGGTTACGGCTTGTAATGTTATGATTGATGAACAACGAGTGGAGCAAGTGAATGAGTTTGTATATTTAGGTACGCTGTTTACAAGAAATGGCAATCATGAAGAAGATTTTGAAAGAAGAGTAAATACAGTTAACAGAGCGAATAAAGCTCTGAAGGCGTTTATGAACAGCCAAAACATGTCCAAGGAGGCACGTTTAGCTGTGCACAGAAAGTTGGGTACGGCAGAAAAGATTTGAAAGTAGAATAAATGCTGTAAAAATTAAAGCACTGAGAAGAATGTATGGTGTGTCTTTAACTGACAGAGTAAAGAATTGTGTGATAAGAGAGTGTTGTGGGGTAAAAGAAGATGTAGTGACAAGCATCGAGAAAAGTATGCTAAGGTAGTTTGAGTACATGGAGAGGATGGATGATGAAAGACTAACCAAGCAGATATATAAGGCAAGTGTAAATGGGACAGGACGAAGGGCAAGAGTCCTAGACGAACGTTCTCTGACCAGATTGGAGACATCTTTAAAACAGGACAGGTTAGAAGTACCCCAAACAGAAGAGCATGTGTGAGGAATTTGATGGGAGTGAATGAAGCAAGAGAAATACGTAAGGATCGTTGCAAATGGCATTCCGTAGTCTCTGCTTACCTCCCCGGGAAACAGCCGTGAATCTATGTATGTATGTATTATGACAATATGGCATCATATGGTTCTAAGTCAATTCTCTGAGCCAATACTTAGGTTTGAATGTACAGCCTAAAAGTATTGTAAAGTAGTATTGTTTTGTCAAAAGTTTTAAATCAAAGAGGTGTAATGTAAGTTAACTATACGTATTCAGTCTCAAGTGAAATACGTGAGTTTAAGAAATCAGTGAACTCATACACAATAAGTAAAAAACCATTTTTATTCATATGACAAAACATAAAATATCGTCTAAATCTTCAGCAGGAATGTCTATGACCGGCAGATGTCTTGTATATGGCCATGCCACCATAGTGGCGATAACTCCTGTTCTTGACATGTGGTTGGAGAGATGTTGCGTCGCGGCGTTCTCACTATCTGGGTTACGCAAGTCCGCACCGGTCATAATTATGTCGGCCGGTACTTGTGGAGGAAAGGCCGGGTGTCACAATTGTATCAGCAGCCGCAACCCTGTCGAGGAGACGGCGCTGCAAGCGCTGGCGGAATGCCCCGCCTAGGCATTGTAGCACCGTGAACTCATCATCATTTTAACCCATTTTCGACCATTTTAGTGTAGGCCTCCTTCGATAACTTCCATTCCGTTCTGTTTTGGGCAGTCTTCAACCAATTACTGCACGCTATCTTTACGATGTAATCTTTCCATCTCATTTGCGGTCTTCCAGCTCGTCGTTTACAATGCCACGGTGTCCATTCCAATATTTGCTTGCACCATGTTATGAGTTTTCTGGCTACATGACCGGCCCACTGCCACAGCTTCGCTACTCTTTTGACAACGTTTGATATTCTTTTCGGAACCATTTTTCTCTCCGAAAAATGGAGAGCAAAATGGCTCCGAAAATAAAGTCGAATATTTGAGCTACTTCAAGTTTCTGGAGAGCTGCTTTGTTGTAGTAACCCAAGTCTTGGCTCCTTAGGTAAGCACTAGCAGGACGGCACTGGTTGAGTATTCTTGTCGTTTCGTAATATTCATATTAAAAGCAAGTTTGCTGATAGCGGCCAAACCCATACGGATACGTCTATCAATCTCGTTCCCCTGGTTTGCTTTGTCTATATTTCTATATTGCCCTAAGTATACATATTTAGTGACGAATTCCGATGGGGTACCTCCTACTGCAATTGTTATTCCGCTGGAGTTTTCATTGGTCATGTTTCCATTTGCCCGTGAACTGGTCGCAGCTTTTGTTACAGTCGTACCCTCGCTGCTTGCCTTGTCCATGATCCGGTGCACGATAGCTTGGAACGTCACTGTCTCCTTCTGTGAGGCAGTAATGCTGATCAAGGAGATGGCGAAGCGAGAGAGGTATATAATGGCAGCCCCAGGAGCCGCTCTTCATCCACTAGTAGGCTGAGGCGGCGGCGCGCGGCGTAGTGTCCACGTGCACCTCCAGAAATGATGATTAGCAAATATGACGTGGCCCGCCAGCATCGAACGGCGAGCCGAACCCTGACAGGGTCGCGATGCTAACCGCCATTTGCTTGGCCCCGCCGTCAAGGGACACCGTGTTGGTTATAGTGAGTAGACACAACGACACACCAAATATAGGTGGCTTGCATATCTAATGTACCACACAATGCACATTACATGGGAGCAGCAGCCGATAGTTCTTCTTCCATTGAGGCATACTGAAAGAATAACAGAAAAGAAGCAGCGCACGCTCTGAGCGCAGTGCGAATTAGAGCGAGACAGCGTGACAGATGCTACGTCTAATGCTATCGTACTCTTCGCGTTCTACCTGCCATTAACTGATACTATTTAAATTGTAATTTGCACAATATTTTCGGCAAAATATAGCAAGAATTAGGATTTATTTCACTAACAGAATAGATTTTTTGAGCTCAAATATTATCTCACAGACTACACTTAGAACTTTATTGTAGTAATAAAGTGTTTATTTTGTACTATTCTATCATAATTTTAAGTTTATTTTAGTTGGCCGACACTTTTAGAATAAGAGGCCAGGTGATCTCCTTTGGTTTTTCGTTGATGATAGATACTACAATGTTTGCGAGGTCTTTATTCTTACAGGAGATTTTTTTATATTTAAGTAGTTAGAGATATGGATATTTTTTGAATTTGAGTTCAGATAATTACTAAAAATTACAGGATATTTTTTTACTGAAACTCGCTTCAGGATGAAGCCTATTTTGTCGATCACGCCCTTGAAGTCGGCTAGTAATAAATAAAATATGTCATTAATAGATCATTCGGTTAAAATTTAATAACTCAGTGAAAAAGATATATCGCGATAAAATCCGTAAACTTTCTATAAGAAGATATAGTGTTCATATCAATAGCTACTCATTGCCTTACAACTTGACATTCATTATTGGCTGTCGAAGTTGCTACCTGTGAGACTTTGAATATTATCTCCATCAAACTCTTGCAAGATATTTCTTACATTCAATATTTGTTTTATTTATAGACTCACGCCTGTATCCCCGAAGAGGTAGGCAGATGTGTAAATATTACACTCACATTTCGCCATGAACTTTTAGGTCCCACGTAATAGCATGGCACATCACCAAACTCCGTGCTGCTACTGAGAATTCGGAAAAACTCAGTAACACTTTTGCCCGGCCCAGGAATCGAACCCGGGACCTCCGACCAGCTGTCGCATACGCTATCTACTGGACCACGGAGGCAGTCAAATTATAATGGTCAAATTATAAACCCTGCTCAGGTCATAATTATTACAACGCACAAGGGTGTTCGCAAGCACATGTACACTCCTCCACAAAATTGGTCCAGTGGGACAACATAAGTGACGGGAGGGAGATTGAACGCAAGACTCGTCCAAATCTTCATTCCAAATTTTATTGATAGTAAAATTTATAAGTTCTGCGTCACGATTATCTTCACAAACATTCAATCAACTCATATAAAGTACAGCCAGACTCGAAACAACTATTTGTGGATCATACACTATACTCGCCGCAGCTCTAACACCTAAATTACTTTGCCATAAGTACTTACTACGTACAAAGTTGTTGCCTTATAGTAAAAGAATATCTTTAAGTATATAATTATATAATTCATTTTCTTGCCTGTTGATTCAATTATAATGATAACAATAATATTCTACCTCATACACATAACACCGACCAGTCCCAAACTAAGTAGAGCTTACCGGACAATGGGTAAACATATTAACATCATTTTTTTTGTTGTCCCCCGTGACATACTAAATACGCATTTTGTCTTTAAAAATACCTTGTAATCGTAGGAGTAGTAATTTACATTATTATTTATGACGTACTTCTGGACGTAGCTTGCCTCGATTTTTAGAAGTCAAATTAAAAATGTAACATAGAAAATAAGAAACACAATACTTACTTGAGTATTTATTTACAAAAAGTCTAATGTTAAATCTAAGGACAGTGCGGCAGCCTCATTATGTTGTCTTGTTAATTTGTTATTACTATTTTTTTGTCTTATAGCTTTGTTATTAGTATGGAGTAACAGTTTTTCACAGTCACGACCGTAAAAACTCTTTCGTAATCTATAAATGTTATGATGAGAAGAATATATATGTTCAATTTCATCTGTTATATCACCATGATAGATGAATGCTAAACCATCAGCAAGTCTAATATTAGCAATCTTTCTTAATTTGTAAAATGGTTTGTCCACTACATATATTCCTGAATCAGCGCAAAAATACACTTTGCCATTAATGTCTTCTGTTATTTGTCTAACAAAAATACCAATTTGTAAGATGTGTGTAACATCTAATCGGTGTCTGTCTATGAAGTACACTCCAGAACGATTTGAGAAGTAGTAAGAATTTTCATTCGCCAGGAAAACGAGTATTCGAGGCGGTATAAATGATTGTACAAATATGCCTTCTATATACTCATATAATTGCTGTGTTGGGTATTCTATATAATAAAATGTTCGATATATGTTTATATTAAATATTTTTGTGCCTCTTACTCCGAAGAATCTTGCAGTTCTTCTCGCTCTATTGTATCTGTATATGCCGCTGAAGCTGGAGAAGTAAATGTTGTCATTGAAGCGGTCGTAGGCAATACCGAATCCTCTCTCAACTCCCAGAATGTTTCGGCAGGTTTTATTTGCGATTCGACAGGCTTTTATCATAGGAATATATTGATTTGTTGTTAAGTTCTTTTGTGTATAGCTAAAAAATAGTTCACCAGATTCACTGTCAACAATAGCAGAATTAACAAAAGTTAGTATGGTTTAAATTAAATTTCAACTTTGTGTTTTTATCGTGCGTTTATTGGGATTGTTTGTATAAAAAAAACACATTACATTTACACAAAACTACATACATAACACTTAATTACAATCTCGATGAAAATATTTGAGTTTTTTTGTCTTATCATAAAAGGGTTCAGACCGATTGTAACCAATTTATGACACAGCCAAAGCATTAGACACGGCACGTACCTTTAAATTCATCAGATGGGCGATCGTACCTTCGCGATTAGAATTAATAGGAAACGTTTTATGGATCAATTTAAGATGTAAATCGTGTCCATATTTTAAGTGAAAACTTCTGAGTTATTTAAGAAAGTACTATGTTGGAGTTACACAGGGAGGTATTTTTGATCCAACCATGAGTCTCTTCTGCATCAGTCATAACCATGATCTTTATTTTATTATAGCCATGAAACAAACACCTAGGACTCAAATAAGTCCAAATCAGTTTACACGAAACAATTTGTACAAATTAAACGAATGAAGAACAATACATATAAGTATATAATATTACGTTTTCATGTGGCAATGCTATGTCAAACATAGCAATTCAACGTTTTATTCTGTACAAATCCATTATTCAATAGATAACAGACTTTCAGCATATAAATATTCACGTTTGAAACGCAAATGATTCAAAGCAACAACCAAACACGAAATAATGAACACAATTCTAATATTAATTTTTATTCACCAATAGCCTAATTTTAACTGTAAAGAAATTGCGGAAGGATCTTGTCTCAGATTAGAATCTGCACTGAGTAGCAGTTTTGCACAATCTCGTGCATATTTGCTAGTTATTAACTTGTAAATGCTATCTTCAGCAGAAATTATGTATTGAACTCTATAAAGATTCGATGAAAACACATTTACAAATGCTATGCCATAACCATATTTGATATCTGCTATTTTTTTTAGTCTAAAGAATGGTTTGTCCTCTACGTATATTCCTGAATCAGCAGCGAAATATACTTTGCCATTAATATCTTCAGATATTTGCCTAATTGAAATGTGTTCTTCTAAAGTATGCGTTATACCTAGTTCTCGTCTGTTTATAAAATATAATCCAGTATAATTTGAGAAGTAGAATGCTTGGTCATTCGCTAAGAAAACCAACACACATGGTTTTATAAATGATTTTACAAATTGGCCTTCCCGATACTCATAAAGTTGCTGTGATGGGTATTCTACATAATAAAATGTTCGATATATATATAAGTTCCATACTTTCATTCCTTTTGCTCCGAAGAGTTCTGCGATTCGCCTCGCCTTATTGTATCTGTATATACCATTGAAGCTGCCGAAGTATATGTTGTCATTGAAACGATCGTAGCCTATGCTAAAGCCTCTTGGAATTCCTTTGACATCTCTGCAGTTTTTATTTATGATTTCGCAGGCTTTTATCCCAGGGATGTATTTATCTAGAGTAAAGTTCTTGTAGGTATAGCTAAAGAATAGTTCGCCTGATCCGCTGTCGACAATAGGAGAATTAACTTTATGTTAGTCATGGTCAGTGATAATCTAATTAAGTATTTAAGGTTTTTGCTTACATTAAGGTTTGGGCTATTGATAACGATTACATTCATTTTAGTTTTTTTAAACTATATAAAAACGATTTTTTAAATTATAATGCTATAAGCGGAAAAATGGGTGGCTCAAGATTGGTCTACATGGAGAGCCTTGGGGGAGACCTGTGTCCAGCATTGGACGTCTTTCATCTAATATGATGATGATGATGGTGAAACGGAAAAAGAAGTAGGTTTTTTTGTCTTGGCTCATACTGAATTCAAAGTTGATGACTTTAGGAGAAAGGAAATCACACAACAAGGGTACGTGGTATAAATTCAGTCAATATTCACAATGAAGATAAAAAAAATTAAATATCTGAGAACTGAGAGAAGAAACTTTCAAGCGGTATAGGTAATGATTTGAACTCAGCTTATTAATTTCAACATCACCAACGGTAGTACTTTTTTCTTGAAGCAGTCCAAACTTCGACATGAAATATATGTTTATATTTCTAGCCCATGAAAAATCATGATTATAATAATGTATGATAATAACTTTAGTCAGTGTTTTCATAGTGCTATTTTCAATGTTAGCGCAACAATAACATATATATGCTACTTAAGAGTTGCATTTCAAACAAATCCTTCTTTAAAATTAGTATGTCTTATGGCCAAGTTTTATATTTCTCACAACAGTCGTTAAGATTCTGCGATGATATGTCAGTCAGGAAAGTCATCTTACATATAAAAGAAGAGGATGATAATGATGTTCTCACAGTAGCTAAGGGGCTGTTTCTGATTCTAGACGCTAGAATGCGCTTTCAAAACTATATTTACTTTGTTCTTTAGGGTAGCCTAAAATTATTCTTTAACAACATTTTTTCTTTAACAACTACTAGCTCTTTACAATCATCATCTTTAGACGCTGGAAATTTTTTGCTTAGCAGTGTACCTGAATGCAAGAGCGTGTTTAGATTCGAGCACGTTTCCCCGCGAGATATATTGATCGCATATAATTCAATTAATATTAAAAATACCGGCGACTTTTGGGACATTTCAATTAAAATTTTAGGTACTATAGTTGAGACTGTTGCGCCTTACCTATCTATAATTTTTAATCAATGCTTTGACCTAGGCGTATTTCCAGATTTGATGAAATTAAGTAAAATTATACCCTTATTCAAATCTGGCAGTAAAAATGAAATTAATAATTTTAGGCCCATATCTATATTGCCGGCATTTAGTAAAATATTTGAAAAGATTCTTTTAAAGCAGCTATTAAGCCACTTCAATTTAAATAGTCTGCTTCACAAAGATCAATACGGGTTTACTAAAGGTAGATCCACTACTGATACGGGTGTTGCTCTCATAAAACACGTTTATAGTGCTTGGGAGTCATCAAAGAATGCTATTGGAGTGTTCTGTGACCTATCTAAAGCATTTGACTGCGTTCAGCACGACACACTACTGCGTAAGCTCCGCCACTACGGCGTAGAGAAAACCGCACTTAGTGTTGTCGATTCGTACCTGCGGCAAAGATTTCAGTGTGTCGATGTAAATGGGACTACATCCTCTAAATTACCTATACAGCTAGGCGTTCCACAAGGCTCAATTTTAGGTCCTTTTCTATTTCTAGTATATATTAATGACTTACCTTTTTATTTAAAAAACATCTGTGATGTCGTACTTTTTGCAGATGATACGTCACTTATTTTTAAAGTAGATAGGAATAGAAATCAATTTGATGATGTAAATAATGCACTATTACAAGTTACACGATGGTTTACAGCAAACAACCTAGTACTTAATTCTAGGAAAACTAAATGCGTTAAATTTGCTTTACCTAACGTTAGACAACTGGGACCTAATATTATGCTAGATAGGGAGGAACTTGACACAGTAGACTCTACAGTGTTCTTAGGTATTACATTAGATAATAAGTTACAATGGGGTGCACATATAGCATGTCTAGCAGGAAAGCTCATCTCTGCTGCGTATGCCGTCAGAAAAGTTAGGCAACTTACTGACATCGACACGGCTCGTTTAGTATATTTTAGCTATTTCCACAGTGTTATGTCCTACGGTATTTTGTTATGGGGCAAAGCAGCGGATATTCAGAATATCTTCGTTCTACAGAAACGAGCGGTACGAGCAATATACATGTTAGGTGCAAAAGATACTCTTAGGGAACGCTTTAAGTCTATAGGAATTCTTACAGTAGCCTCGCTATTTTTATTTGCTAATATTTTGTACTTTAGGCAAAATATAAGTTTATTTACCTCAAAAAGCGATATACATAATATAAATACTCGAAACAAGCATAGGTTATATGCCCCTTATCATCGTTTACATAAAGTTAATAATTCTTTTGTAGGGCTAGGTATTCGTATATACAATAAAATACCAAATAGTCTTTTAGAATTACCATTTAGTACATTTAAAGCTAAAATAAAAGACTGCCTTATTAAGAAAGGTTATTATACTATTAATGATTATTTCAGTGACGAGGATAGATGGTCACTTACACTAGACAACTCATGATCTACTACTTATTTAGAATTTATATAGATACTTAGCATTTTTCAGTTTATCATTATATAACATTTCTAGTTCTTTTAAATTATTATTCGTTTATCATAATTAGGTCATTCTACTTACTACATCTACATTTGCATTGTTGTTCCACTAATTTTTTTAAAATTTACTGTACTGTAAGATGAAGATAACTCGTCATCATGGTCTGTGAACTAAAGTTTTTGTAATTTTGTGTATTCATATACCGTCACTTCTGTAACATACATTTCCACCATAGTTCTGAACATGGTCACGAGTTGTATACATTATAAGTCGTAAGTGGATGCTCCTGTTACACAATATTCGCATTGGAAGGCTAACTAAAACACATCATTTAGTAACTACATTAATTGCTTAAGTATTATGTCTGTAACTAATTATTATTTATAAGTAATTTAGTACAATGTGTAACAGTTGCAGCTCCTTACAAAAATGAAAATATGTACCATAATATTGGCGATTTAAAAGAGTGGCCTCGAGTTTTATTGCCCGTTCTTTCTCGTGGCTCTACCTATTGCTTTGCGAACGAGGCAGTAAATGTAAATGTAGAAGCACTAAGTAATTTAATTTTAAAATTGACGTTCATAAGCGTCACCTTGTGACCTAGATGAATAAATGGTTTTGATTTGATTTGATTGATTTATTCTCTCCCAAAGTATTTGTAAGCAAAAAAGTTATTTTCCTGTAAACTTCATAAGATCTTCATATCTATGTTTGTTAGTTTAGGTATTACAATTAGATATTGAATTGTGAATAAAAATCAATAAGTATATGCAGCTAGATTTCTTGATAAATGCTGTGGCACACAAGAAAGGTATGCTGAATTTTATAGGACTCAAGGGACTGAAAGAGTAATATAATTTGCCGATAAATGTTAATATGCAAGTCTGAGATATTTCGGCTAACGTATAGTCTGACTAGTTTTATAGACTGAATATAGGTACAAACGTTGATCAGACTGGTGAAATCTACATAAAGGTTTTGTAGAAAGAATTGAAAGCAGCAATTAATTTACGAATTGGATGTCATGGGAATCTAAATAAAAGTTAGACTTAGGTTTCCCTATAGATAATACTTGCTTCATTGCTAATTATTTAGAGAACCTACAATAAATTTGACAAATTCTCAATTCTTCAAGTCCTTCAAGATATTCAGTTGCACCGTACCTAAATATAGTCTAAAATTTGAGTGAGAATGTGAGATCTAATAATTTGCTATACAGTGAGAAGCTAAAGCTGGGTTAGATTCCATTTGGATGGCTATATATGAGAAAGTGTTCACTACTTTTATACGTCACTGTACCTAAAATAGTGAGAATCACGAGAATCATGGTATATGAACGAATTATACGGTATAAGTTTGTTGCAAAATTTCAATGTGTCAGCATTTTTGCCACTACGCATTCAAAAAATATTTTTGCTATTATTTATCATTGTCTACAAGTATGTACTTATGATCGGAAGTTTTCTGTAATAGGTATACATTTTTTAATCTAGCTACTCCTATGATCTATATCATTGTATCAGTCGAAAGCTGTTTGATATGTAAATAAGTAAATAAAACTACGCATGAATCAATAGATTTCAACCAGGTTACTAAATATATATTAGATGTTAGTTTAGTATGTTTAGGAATTTTAAAAACTATCAGTTCTTATCGCTATATCAGATGTTTAGCCAAATAAATCATCTCTTGCAAGGCACTATCTTAGGCATCTGTATACTATATCTTATATTCTGTACTGATCTGCAGATCCTAATGTTATTGCATTCGTATAAATTTTGTGTAAACCCTCAAGTTTATATACGTTTAGGCTATGTTTATCGTTTATAAGATTGATTAGTGATAAAAGTTATTCTTATTTTTTGATCGGTAGCTGATCAAGAGTTGTGTACAATTTCAAGAGATTTTGACTGTTTAAATTAGCTATAAATTTAAAAATCTGATTTAAAGAAAGTCAACCGTAACGAGATCGTATTTTTATTTTGCAACAAAGAACATGAGTATTACAAATACGATACACTTGCCATTACAAATCTTCTTTGTTTTAGTTCATGATACCGATTGCTTTTTGCCGATATTCTATATTTCCTACCCATTTAAAAGTATCTCGTCACGATGGCTTTATTTTAGTTGGAATGATATCTTTAAAGAAGCTTACTTGTCCATCAGCAAGTTGTGAGATCTTCCTGGACCTTTGAATATAATTTCTTTATCATAGTATGTGCCATCAAATATAACGCCATCACAGACGATGGCTTTAGAGTTATTGTATATAAGAACGCCGTTGCTTGAACTGATTACTCCAAGTATTACTGCTAAGAATATCATTTGGATACTGCAATAGAAAACATATTTACAATTAAGTGTGTGCGAGGAGGTCTGCGTCGAGCAGTAGACTTCTGTAGGCTGATATGATGATAATGAAATGTAATGACTTCTAATTTTCATATGAACATACATAAATTAGAAGAAATCCAGATTTTAGATGGTTGTGATTAACCTGGGAATAAAGACGTATTAAATATGTAAGTTAATGGGATTAAAACTTGTTAATTAATGTTGTACGCTAAATATATGTCGCAAAAGTTTAAAATAATTTATCAAATGTTTTATTCTATGTGCTGATTACTGATCTTCTTGATTCATATCGGCACAGTTGACCATTTGAATCTTGGTCAAATAAATTTTACCGCAATTCATATTGTCTTGAAACTTGTTTGACCTGGCCAAACTCCTTCAAGTCGTCATTCTACGTGAAATCCTTTAACCCAATTATTATTAAAAATGTGCCATGAGGATTTTTACTTCGAAGAAGATGTTGGGAGAGATAATATAGCTTTGCTAGTTCCGCTTAAAGAACCAGGCATTGAAACTAAATTAAGGCACGTGTTCTGATAAGAGTTCGAAGCTCATGACAGATGAAAGAATCTAAGCAATGAAAGAATGAAGTCTTTTGATAACATACCTGCTGATAAAATATTAAAACTAAAAAAAAGCTCGATATATCTTTCACATCAAGCGCCAATTGTAAACTATATAACAGTGGTAAAGATAAAAAATAATTAAGTGAATGTACGTTATTCTCTTACGAAATTTCGTGTCTGACTGCATCGTCACGGATTATATAGTGATTATGCAAAACGAATCGGATATTACACGTCTCTAGATCATGTATCAGATATGAAAGAAAATCATAATTGGATGTAAGCAGAATAGTATCGCGACGAATCAGAAAATATTCTTACTCCGCTAAGGCTAGATGCTTAAACCCTTAAAATAAACAATGGTGGCAGCGGTCATAGCGAGACTTGGCTTGTCATTCGTAACAGATCGGCAAAGTTAAGCAACGCTGCACAGGTCGCCACTTGGATGGGTGACCGTGTGTGGCATTTACATCTGAGCGCTACCGTGCTTCGGAGGGCACGTAAAGTCCCGGTTTTTGTCTAAGGATAAGGATCGTTAGGTCATGTCTGAGGCCTTAGGGCGGCCTTAAAACTCCGACACCAGAGTTGGCCACACACTCACACGAAAAACAAACAAACAAAACAATGGTAGTGGCAGTTTTGTAGCGAATATTTTATTAAACTTGCTTTATTTGTTGGTATGTGTGGATAAAATTTAGAAATCTGAATTTGTACAGTTTATACTATTCAAAAGATTGAAATTTTGCTTCTAAACTGTAATGATATTCAAATTTTCAATATCGTTACAGTTCTGATGACAATACAGTTTTATGATAACCATGACTTTGGATATGACAAACTCTGTGGCAGGAAAATAATGTCACTTGCATCGGAAAAGCTATCTGAAATATACTAAAAATTAAGGCAATTTAGCTACATGGATAGGCAAAGGTAGTATGAGAATGTTGATGGTTTATGCAGACATCACATTGCTCAGTAAATGTCATTAAGGGCTTGATTTTAATTAAAATACCCATAGAACAATTTTTGATTATTTGTGACTAGATGGTGTAGTGCGTGCGTAGAACAGGTAAAATTAGGTACTATGACTAGCAATGATCCGAATATGCAGGGTCCAGGCCATTTTAGATACTACCGATGAATTTTGCAATCTCTTTCAGGTCGTTGACTGCGTTTCACATTATAAAGCAATCAGGTGTGCCACAGGGTTCGGTTTTAGTACCTTTACGCTTACTACATAGTTTAGTTCCTACAAAGTAGTTTCGAGCACAACAAAATCCTGACCGTATTTTTTTATATTTTAGAAATATAAAGAATATATTATTAGATTTATGTTTAAACCGTGTAAAATTTATATATATATTTTTTTATAGACTCACGTCTGTATCCCCGAAGGGGTAGAAAAGAAAAGAAAAAGAAAAGAAAAGAAAAATTTATTTTGTAACAGCACATAGGACACACAATAGAAAATAAGTAGGCAGGTACATATACAACAAATAGTAGTAGGTAGGTATTAGAACATTTATACAAAAGAAGAAAAAAAAAAAAGGAAAAAAAAAAGGGTAGGCAGAGGTGTAATATTACACCCACATTTGGCCATGAATTTTTAGGTCCCACGTAATAGGGGGCAAGCCTATTGCCGTACCGGGCACATAACTAGACTCCGTGCTGCTACTGAGAATTTCCTAACGGAAAAGCCCAATAACACTTTGCCCGACCCGGGAATGGAACCCGAGACCTCCCTATCCCACGCGCACATTTATGCCGCGAGACCAACGAGGCAGACCGTGTAAAATGTGGAACGAAAATAAAGATACCGAAATGATATTACAACAATAAAAATACTGTCAATTGTAATTAGGATACAAATAACTATAAGAGAACAATAATAACATATAGGTAAGGTTACAATTAAGATTAAACACACACTGAAACCCCTAGATTATCTGAAACCATTAAGGTAATAAGTTCAAGAATAAACGATCTGTCAAATTCTTGCCTTAATTTTTTTCAAATACTTTGTACACATTTATCTCCCAATAGTATTTTATTCTAAGTGAACATGGCACCTAAAGAAACATTCACTTCAAAAACAATCATAATCTTTGTCTGTAGTGCAGTGCACCTCTACCTCATTGTCAGTATATATGTTTAAACATTATATTGTATTAACACACTCAATAAACGACAGTCGAACGCAACACTTGTTTCAATTGAACTCCCGTCGCCCATCGACACATTGCATGGCGACCCTGCCAGTGCTGCCCTTGGGCAGCGCTCGGCGTAGAATATAATTATTTCCAAAAAATATAACTATGTGGATCCGATAATCTGACGACATGGCAAGAATTACGGCAAAAATGAGCAAACAAAGTATCAAAATTATTGAAGAAACGACATTGGATTGAATTATTGGAGAAAGAAAATTATACAACAAACTGTAAAAGAGGAGCTGATACATTCTGGACATGGATTCTATGAGATGGAAATATTTTGCTGGGAGCCGGGAGATGTTCGAGTCGGATGATGGAATTTGCAAGGCGCAGGGAGTTGTTCGAGTCTGATGATGGAATTTGCGAGGCGCTGGGAGATGTTCGGGTTGAGAGGACTCCATAACTTCCACGTTGAACAAGGTTACAACCGAAAGGCAAGATAAGAAGCAAGTCCAAGGTATTCAACAAAATATTTATATTATTTTTTTTCGAAAATTTTATTGTAGAATATTAAAATCTAGCCAACACAAAATTTTAATATATTTTAAATTCTTATTTTTATTTTGATTGATTTTATTTTTATAAGATAAATTTTGTTAAAGGTCTAATAGAAAAACTGTTATTATTAAAATGTCAAATCATATTTGTATTCCACATATATATATTTTTAAAATTTGATAATTTGTTTGTTCATTGAAAGGATTTTTTTATGATATAGCTATTATTTAGAGGATTTAATATATCTTTATGTTTAACCATTAATTTTGTAAAAAGTTCTCTAATGACAATATGACTGAAGTATCATTCAATTATTAATATATTTTTACAGTTTCTTTACTAAAATTTAATAAATACCTAATAATTAAATTTTTTTAAATGTCCGATTTGGGTACTACATAGGTTTTTTCCTAATATATCCAGTATT
This sequence comes from Euclidia mi, assembly GCA_944739405.2. Classification (NCBI taxonomy): domain Eukaryota; kingdom Metazoa; phylum Arthropoda; class Insecta; order Lepidoptera; family Erebidae; genus Euclidia; species Euclidia mi. The sequence continues at coordinate 50,209,557 of OX123203.2, forward strand.
TTTTTTGTTTTGTAAAGAATCAAGTGTATTTTAAAAGCTGTTTATGTAACAGATATTATAAATTTATGAGTACGGAAAAGTTATTAATTAAATTGGTAAAAGCAAATTTAAATGTAATAAGGCAATATTACTTATAATGAATTCTATTTTTAGAATCAAGTTTAGAACCCAATAGATATGATGCAGGTGTGCCAGTATGCGATGCATTCTTAGGTCTCGAAATACAACACCGGTCATTACTGAGAACGACAGTATGTTTATAATTTGCTTATCTCGTAATGACTTGTAACAGTTTAAAGTACCGATATGATTATTGTTTTATTTAAAAGTTTTGATATCATAATACGCATTTGATTTTTATGGTTTCGAGAAATATATTTTAGTATGAGTATGGCATTTTAATGTACCTATGGGATTGTGGAATAGGTAGTGTTAATTGATGGAAAATGGATTTAGATAGAAATAATTAGATGGTTTTGTTTGTATACAGGTATCGATTTATAGTAAGTAGGGAATGATTTTGTTTACAAGGTTCAAGTACGCAAAGGACTGATCACCCAAAAGCGACAGAATTCTTTTAAACTTAAATATTTAATTCGATCGATGTTATTGTGTAGTGTTATTGAATGAATTAGGATGTATAAATGATAAAATAAGGTAGGTACACAATGAATAATGGTACAATTAAGAACAGTCCTTCATTTTGATCATGGCAGTAAGCGAGTTCTTTTCCGTGAGAATTGTTGGAGACGTAGAAATGTCTTAAATATGTTTCTTAAATATATGAGGTATAAGCGATTATATGATGTGTTAAATAAGATGATTTATATGCAATAAAGTGTACCTAAGTGAAATGTTATAAAATGGCCAGGCCTGGGTCTAAGATAAATAAAATATGTGTACCAGATAAGTATATGAAGAAAGTATTGTGATGAAATGATTAAGTATAATATGAAAGATAGATAATAAGATATGGCCATGGCGAATATGTGGAAATTGTGACGGAATTAAATAAGGATTTTTATCGTTGAAAAGATAGGTAATGCCAGTGAAATATATACCTATATTAATGTAATTTTGAAATAAAAGCTAAGGACGCATTAAGCGACATATAGAATTTAAGAAAAGTTAATTTAGATTGATATTCGTTTATTTTGTAACCATGGTTACTTTTTGTAACAATTATGTAACTTACTTTTTTAAATGTTTTTTTCTTTCTTTTTTTGATGAGAGTTACTACATACGTTTATTTTTTGTTAAATATTTCTAAATACAATTGTAAAATTGAATTCTTAAATTGGTATTGTGAAATTAATAATTATATTTTTAATTACAAAAAAAATTGTTATTGTGTAATTTTATTTACTGTTTTATCAAAAAAAAATGTATTCTTATTTTTTTTTCTTAATAAAGGGGGGAGGTGTAGTGCAGTGCACCTCTACCTCATTGTCAGTATATATGTTTAAACATTATATTGTATTAACACACTCAATAAACGACAGTCGAACGCAACACTTGTTTCAATTGAACTCCCGTCGCCCATCGACACATTGCATCGTCAAGTATAAGACGTAAGCTCGAACAAAGTATGTAAGATGTAGCGATTCAAGACACGTCTGCGGACCGCTCTTGTTAAGGTCTATCATTATCGACACCAGCGACAAAACGCAAACTCTGCGATTGTATTCGTGTGGTATTCTCGTTACTGTCAGTAGTTTAGTGTATTTTAGTTCTTACTTGATGTGTACTGCGGTTTCAGCTACCGATTGTCGGCTCTCGTAGAATAGTCGAGCATGATCATACACAGCCGTAAAAAGTAAATGTATTGTTCAGCTTTACATATAGAATTAACACAATAAAATATGATGCCAATGTATTCATAATTTGGTAGCCTTCTCGCTAAAAGCGACCATGACCCTTTCATGTTTATTTTTCTACCACATTGACACAACACCATCTAGTCCCAAACTAAGCATAGCTAGTACTATGGGTACTAGGTAATGGATAAACATACGTATATACTTTTTTTTTGTAAATACATACATATTATTCATAGAAACACCCAGACCATGACATACATCCATTTTCATGCACACAAATGTTTGACTTGAGCGGGAATCCAACCCGCGACCCTCGACGTAGCAGTTGCTTACACTCCCGCTACGCCAACCTTTTGTGCCGAATTAATGTGCAGTGAATTGTTTCACGTTTATTGTCTAGTGGTCAGTTCAATAGCACATCTGCCCTTATGCTTATTTTCTGATTCGTCGCGATGCTACTGTTTCGATCCAGCACGGACCATTATTTATCTGATGCAGCAAAGAATCGCTTGCTGATTTCATCATGAATGGGCCGGCTCGAGCAGGGAAGTACTACACTCTCACAGAAAATCGAGGTAAAGTAACAGTACTTAGACTGTTGCGTTTCGTTTGGTGAGTGAGGGTGCCCTAGGCCCTATCCCCTATTCCTTCTCCCTAATCCCACTCCGCATCCTATCCCTTTTCCCAACCCCAAAGAGCGGCAACGCACTTGTGACTCCTGTTATGTGGTGTTGCTTGTGTCCATGGGCGGCGGTAATTGCTTACCATCAGGCGATCCGTCTACTCGTTTGCCACCTATTACTACAAAAAAAAAAGACACTAACTGGAATTCAAGTGATTTCACAACAAGACGGCGATAGATAGTTACTGTTGTGTTTCAGTAAACTTCACCAGCCAGGAACTCGAACCATGGAGCAGCAGGGTACCGCGAACGTTTTTTATCGCAAGACCTAAAAAGGAAAGAAAAATAAAGCTTGCTTCATACGTATTTTGAAAAGCAACAATGTTAGTATCAAATGCCGTTAAAGTTGTAAGAACCACTTTTCATCGTCTCGTCGGCACAGCAGCTGATCGTAAGTTTATAAGTCAGAAGCACCCGACACCCGTCTAGTAAACTGCAGTCAACACTCACTTGTTCCAACATTTATATTTCATAACAGCTTACAGCTTGAACTAATTAATTTTACACAAAACTTGTCTCGTAAGTGCTACTGTGAAGTTAGGATATAATGCATCGCTGTGATGTAGCAAGATTTTAAGTGTACCGTATAGTTTATGTGGGTTTTATAGTAGACTATAGGGAGGTCTCGGGTTCGATTCCCGGGTCGGCCAAAGTGTTATTGGGTTTTTCCGTTAGGAAATTCTCAGTAACAGCACGGAGTCTAATAATGTGCCCGGTACGGCAATGAGATCGCCCCCTATTACGTGTGACCTAAAAATTCATGACGAAATGTGAGTGTAATATTACATCTCTGTCTAACCCTTCGGGGATACAGGCGTGAGTCTATAAAAAAAAATAGAAGATGCCCGCGGTTACACCCGCGTTATTTAAGGCTACTGGTCCGCTCCCGTCGCTCATGGCGTGATGCCTATAACCTCCCTCGATAAATGGTCTATCTAACACTGAAAGAATTGTTCTAATCTGACCTGTAGTTCCTGAGATTAGCGTATTCAACCAAACAAACAAACTCTTCAGCTTTATATAGTAGTGTTAGATTAGATAAGATGACTAAAAAAAATTTGTCATAGAAAAATCTTGCGTCGGTCGATCACAAAGGGCCAATTTTGATTTCAGGCTGAAGTGTAATTTCATTTATATTTAGCTCAAAGACTCTATAAATTATACATCTTACTCTTAAAACCTGTCTATTGATGATAGCTGCGAAGGTTTTATTCATGAGAGCCCTAAGAGACCTGGTACATGTATTCACGTCCACGACATAAGCACATGGTATCTATGGAATCTTCAGGTTCTATAACCTGAAGAAAAAACGGAAGATGACATTGGGCAGATCATGGAGCATCACTTTGACCCCATGCTGTTAAAGAAAAAAATGTATAAGTAAACACATTGTATATACCGACTGCCTCCGTGGTCCAGTGGATAGCATATGCGACTGCTGATCGGAGGTCCCGGGTTCGATTCCCGGGTCGGGCAAAAGTGTTACTGGGTTTTTCCGAATACTCAGTACCAGCCCGGAGTCTGGTGATGTGCCCGGTAACGGCAATAGGCTCGACCCCTATTACGCCGACGCGGGACCTAAAATTGATGGCAAAATGTGGGTGTAATATTTACACCTCTGCCTACCCCTTCAGGGATACAGGCGTGAGACTATAAATAAATAAATATAAAAAAACATTGTATACCCGACCTTTGCACCAACAGTTAGACTAAACGCCAAGGACATACACAGAATAGTTCGGTCCTATTAGTTTTAAGTACAATAAAGAATCAAACAACATTCATCATTCCCTCTCAAGATATGTCCAAATATCAAAGAATTATCAAAACTCACTGACAAAGTCTAGTTCACAAGTTTTCGCATTAGACAAGCTAAGTGGAAATTTTAAGTCACAAGTTTTCCCATAAAGCGGGGAGTTTCTTTCGATAGCAACACTTACAGACTTTACTTTAGCCCGAACATGATTTTATTAGAAGTTCCAGTCTGTCAAGGATGGGTTCGGAATACAGATGGCTTTTTAAAATGGTCTGCTGAGGGATTATCGATAATCAGACGTTTTGTAAGCAGATTGTTTTTGGTACTTTATTATAATACTAGAGGATGCCCGCGGTTACATCCGCGTTATTTAAGGCTACTGCTCTGCTCTAGTCGCTCATAGCGTGATGTTATATAGCCTTTCTCGATAAATGGGCTATCTAATACTGAAAAAATATTTCAAATCGGTCCAGTAGTTCCTGAGATTAGCGCGTTCAACCAAACAAGCAAACAAACTCATCAACTTTATACATATATTAAGTACTAGAGGATGCCCGCGGTTACACACGCGTTATTTAAGGCTACTGCTCCGCCTTATATAGCCTATAGCCTTCCTCGATAAATGGGCTATCTAACACTGAAACATTTTTAAAATCGGTCTAGTAGTTCCTGAGATTAGCGCGTTCAACCAAACAAACAGAGCAGTAGCCTTAAATAACGCGGGTGTAGCCGCGGGCATCCTCTAGTTTTATATATACAGATAGATTACAATAAAAGCGATTATTCAACGGAGTCTATTTATTCATTTATACGTAGTTATGTTCTTCGTATGTTACAAATAGAATATGATTCTTTATAAATATGGTAGGTTCTATTTGACCTATGTTTAATATGAAACTGCGGTAAAGCCTAAGATCTTGTCATTCACATTTTCGTTGACGAGATTAGCTTTAGGATACAAGGTTTATACTAAACAAATTGGAGAAGCGCGTTTCTTTAGTTGTTTAGTCTTAAGTCTTTCTCAGGCGCTATGCACAGATTAGCTAGTACTAAGAACTTTAAATATGCAAGAATCTTGGTGTACATACATCCTTGGCTTATTCAATTAAACTTAACTTTTGTTCTTCGTTCTCTCTCTGTAGTCGGGCTTCCTCATCTGTATTGCCATCCTTGATATTTTAAAGTGAGCTTACTTTTTGTCCTTTCTTTTTATGCTGAATTGTTGTTTATCCATCTACTTCTTCTTTTCTTATCTTTTTGAGCTTACTTATAGTCTCCCCTTGTTCAAGTCTGCATCAGAATTGTGCTCCCCGTAATACCAGACATAACACCAAGCTGGTAAAAACGGGAGACAGCTTGGACAGAGAACGTTTATACAAAACAAGCACGGACATAGTATGAAGAAAAATACTAGCGGGAATAGGGTACGCATGAGTTTTTTGTTATTTAACGTTATATCAAAGACATAATTGTTTTAATATAGTTTGCTACAAACTGTACCTAGTGTTATGTATTGAGAATCATTTCTATTGAAAACAGAAATGACAGTTCTGACAACAACTACTCTATCAAGAGACCCAGAGAGGTTGGACTAGGTTTTAAGGTTATATTTCTTTGAAAAGACCACAGTGATAATAAGTTAATTTATCAATATAAATATGGAGGTTTTAGTTGGCGAAAGCTAAAAAGATTAAAAAATCTTATTTATTTATTTATACATATATTATGAGTCACAAATATAGGTACATCTTATTGGTATATATATGTTTTAGAATCACTACATTTAGTCTTGCGGCATGTGACATACAATTATATAACACTTAGACCTAAACTAGAACAGAATATTGTATTATAATGTATCGGATAAATAATCATCCACTGAGTAATAAGACTTTTGTAATGAGAGTTTTTTGAACTTACTCTTTAACAATTTAATATTTTGTTCTTCTAGAAAAGGCTTTAATAAATGGTTAAAGATCCTAGGAGCCATGCAAAAACAACTTTTATTAAAATATGCAGTTGTATTTAAAGGTATAGTAATTTTTAAAGTGTGTCTTTTACTTTTTGATTTTGTAAACATGTGCATATTATTTTTCACAAACAATACAGTTTCAAGTATATTGAATACATGGTAGGGTCAGAATGTTCAGTTTTATGAAATAGGGTTGACAGCTATCGGTTGATTTATGCTTACAAATGGGTCGAACGCACTTTTTTGTGCTTTAAATGCATGGTCTGCATCTCTGGAATTTCCCCAAAAAATTATAGCATATCGTATGATTGGTGCCACATATCCGTGGTACGCAGTCAGGACCATAGAAGTGTTCACTGTTTTTGCAAGCAAATGGAGAGCATATGAATGCTTATTTATTTTTGAGCGCAGACCTTCAATGTGGCTATTCCAGCTAAAATTTTCAGCAATGGACACACCTAAAAATAATACTTTTATGGGGTACCACCTTAGGATAATCATTTATATAAATTATAAATAATATGGATCCAATACGCTCCCCTGTAGCACACCAAATATATATTTTTTTGCTGACCGAATAAATGGTTTACAATCCTTTTTTGATTAGCACATAGGCTGGATATTCGCGTGAACTGTTTTCTATCATCGAGATAAGTTTTTATAAGATTTAGCACGTTTCCCCTAACATCATAACTAAATAACTTATTCAAAAGCGTCTGATGATCAACATAGTCAAATGCTTTAGTTAAGTCAATATATAAAGCACACGCCTAGTTTTTATTATCTATTTCTGTCATGACTGTTTGGAGGAATTTAAACAAAGAAATTGGATTTAAATATAACCATAATATAGCAATGTTTATGTTTTAAATAGAAATAGTAAAATAGTTTGAATAGCTCATAAAAATTAGTAAAGGAAAAATTAGGATATTCACTTTCAAATACTTCATGAAAGCTGAGAGCATTTATGCAGTGAATAAATAAAAAATTACCAAAATTTGAGTAAATGTTTTTGTTTTACCGGCATTTTAAACAATTGAGCTGTATGATCCGATAGGGCAAACTCTAGGACTTCATGTAAACTATTTGGTATATTAAATAAAAAGTTATTTATGCATGTCCCACTGTCCAGTCGCGTAGGTTGCCCCTTTTTTAATTTTTTTTTACAACTCCCGCACTAGGAATGAATCCTGTGTCGCGGGGGACTTTACAAACGTACAACCAACGGACACAATGAACACTCAGACTCGAAACAACAATTTATGAATCACACAAAGTGTTGTCTCGTGTGGGAATCGAACCCATGACACTCAGCGCAGTGTCAAGCGGCGAGGCGGCCGCTTAAACCACTACGCCAACCGTGCAGTCAAAATTGCTATTTTAAGATTGTAAGAATTAAATATCTGCAAAAACAGCGAACATACATAGCTTTTTGTAGGAATATTAATATTAAAATCACCGCAGATTATTAATTTCTGTTTGCTACGAGTAAAAGAGAATCGAGTCAATAAAGAATTAAATGTGACATAAAACTTCAATATCTTCCGATTCAATCTTTACTACATACAATCATTCCAATTACTTTTCGGTGGCCTGATTAAGTTTAGTTTATAGTCTGAGAGCGTAACTCCAGAACATTCGAAATTCATTAATTTCTTTATAAATAACAGTGAATTGTGAAACATTATACATTGAATTGAAGAAACTTAATTTATTTAATAGCTGCTTGTTTACAATAGCAAGGACATTTTGTCGGCTATATAAATAAATCAAATGCAGTATCTACACAACAACAGCTTTATAGCGATTAATGATAGCAACATCACGGTATTTGGCATCGCCAGAGAGCCGTCAACCAAACTCACTGCTGAGAATTGCGCTTAGGCGGGGAGAATATTTAAGTCATGAAAGACATGACTGTTTAATTTGTAGCGTTAGTGTTCCAAAATGATCAAAAATTATTCCAGGATCCGCTATGACTATTGCTTAACTTGAAGGGATCGAAATAAGTACATCAATTCGTGCTTATTATAGCAGTTAGGTTCCACAGCATGGGTAACTTGGCAAGTTTTAGCGAATGTCTTTGCACTAGTGAAGATTATAGTTTTTTTTTGGTTTAATAGTAGGTAATGAAAACTATACCGTACCGGACGACGCAGCAGGGGTAGGCCTTCCACAAGGTGGACCGAAGATCTGGTTAAGGTCGGGGAAAGCGTTTGGATGCGGGCGGCTCAAAATCGGTCTGTTTGGAGAACTTTGGGGGAGGCCTATGTCTAGCAGTGGACGTCACTAGGCTGACATGATGCTGATGGTAAATGAAAACTATTCGCTGCACTGCTCTATACACCCACGCCTGATTAGTTATAAGCTTAGCAAAATACAAGAAGCAAAGATAGGAGACCAACTGCATATTTAAAATTAGCCCGTTTCGTCTGTTCTTATATTATTTTGCAGCTACACAGTTCTTACAAATGAAACAATTTGTTTCTATAAGTAATATATTTCTTGTTACATTTTTACACTAATTTTTATGTTGACACATCTTTTGATTTTTCTGTAAGCACATTTTGTTGGTAAGGTGTGTTTTCAGCTCCATATCGGTACTCGTCAGGAGGCATGTATTTTTCTTCATCTTTTAAAACCATGTTCATGCAACAATCACAAAGTGGGCAGCACGAAACAAACGGACTAACAAGGAGAGGCAGCAAAACCGTCAATATACACATTTTTAATTCTTTTCCCAATCTTGTCTTCAGTCAGGAAGGAGCTTACTTTTTGTTCCTTCTGCCCAAAATGTGCTTACCTTTTTACATTTTTTTCTACATATTTTTTCTTACTAAGCTGATTTTAATCGTAGTCTTTCTTGAAAACTGATGGCTCTAGGTCGTAATCTTCGTAATACCAGAAGAAGCACCACTTTGGGAAAAGTGGTAGGCAGCTGGGGCAAAGGCAGGGCACGCATAGGATCCAAGGACATAGTATGAATACTGGCAGCCAAGAGCAAAATGTACACACAGGTATGCAGAGACACATAAAATGTGTTATTTGTTAATATGGAATTAAATTCATTGTTATTTTTGTGTTGATTGATGCAGGAGAAATTCTGAATTGTGACAGTTGCAACTGACAAGTTTTTGCTTTTCTTGAGTTTCGTTGAATGCAGAGAGGTTATATTTCTGACTTAAGGTTATATTTCTTTGGTTGAATGCACTTATCCAATCTCTTTGGTTGAATGAATAGGAATAGAGAATAAATAGACTGATTATATAATGTATTTATGGATAAAGCGAAGAACTTTATCATTATTTTTACTATCTGAGAAGCATATTAATAAAATAGTTTTATGACAAATTTAGAAAATTATCAGATATTTAGTTCTTGGAGTAAGATCAGATAAATAGGTACGCTGCCATCGCTTCTCACGCTCTACTTGAGTGTCAGGTCCTTGATTTTATTAATAACTAGCTGCTGCCCGCGACGTCGTCTGCGTGAACGCTATACAGCACCAAATTATTAAATAAATACCTACGATTATACCTTCTAAAATAACATTCATGTACCCGTTTCTTTTTTATATTTCATATCTGCAGAAAGTGCAGATAGAGGGAGACTGTCTTTTGTAAAATTGACCTTCAAAAAGTGCTGATTTTCAGCCTGCTTTGAATAAATGACTTTATGGTGGTTCTGCTGAACGTCATAAGTTGTGACTGAGCAGATGGAGAAAATAAGGAACACAGAATAGTGTAAAAATACATACTTATAGGAAATCTCGATAAACAACTTTAGTGGTTTGGCTCTTCACAGCTACGTACAGCTGCCCGTGTGAGAAGCAGCTCGTCCTGAGGTCGACACCCGCTGCCCTCAGTGTCTGCCCCTGAGACTTATTGAGGGTTATCGCGAAGCAAACACTCACGGGGAACTGTACGTACTTGAACGGGGAGGGGGAGGGGAATGCGTGGTATAAATACTGCCTCGCCGACGCAACAACTCGTAAGAATTTCCGCCTCAATGGTGTATCTGTGGAGCGAGATGACTTTAAGGCAGAAGTTCAGTCAGGAAGTTCACTTGCTGACAGGGAATTTAGAAATTCCACGGGATAATGTGTGGCATCATCTTGCTGGACGACAGTGTTTACAAAGGTGTAGATAACTTCATTTCCCTCTATATCCGAGAGAATGCATTCGTTAATTGCTACAGCTTGGTCTTTTTTGGGCCTCAAAATAGCCCGCTCACACACCCAAGAATTCTGCTATTACGGTATTCAACTGATGTCCCCGTACCCACAGGAATGAGTTCTTCTAAGCTGGATACAACTCTACTGAGAGACTCTAGAAGCACCACCTGTCCACCTCTCTCCTCTGGTAGAGTGCCTTCGCCAACACTTAGAAGGACATCGGATAATTGTTGAGCACGTGCATTGACGCCGCGTACGAACTCGTGACCACAACGAAGCACTCACCTTGTCAGCCCTCGATCCCCGCGTCACCACGGGAAGCGTTTGTCGGAAATCGCCACTGAACAGGACTGTGACCACACATCAAATGCTCGCTGCGGATGTCCTACAGAGTTCTGTCCACGGCCTCAACTGCCTTCCTATTGGCCATCGTACGCTCGTACCATACGATCAGAGAGCAATCCTTTAGCATGTGTCCCTTATCACTGTTACATGACACACCACAAACGGGCGTTTCGGCGCTCTCTAAATCGATGTGAATTTTAAACATGGCATGTGCTGTCTTGCCACCCGGAAGCAGTGTGGCAGCCATTCCCAACAACTAAAACTTTCCACAGCACCTCCTCGTCGACGTCGGTTAAATAACCCTTTTGCTTGTCGTCCGTATAATGTGAAGGCATCTCGTCATACGTAAGGGACCTCCCAAACTGGTCGACTTCACAGAGCCTGAAAAATGCCAAGAGAAATGTTTGGCGCGGATTTTCCAAGCGCTCAGCAACGCTGTCGGGATCAAAATATATGCGCTGGCCGTTCTCTAGGATGACGTGTAAATGCATGACGGTAGGATGCCTGTCATGTATAGAGAACACCAGTATCAGCCAAACCGCTTCAGACGTAACAATAAAATAAATGGCTGTGTGTGAGTAAAAAAATCTAGCTAGTTCCACATCTCACTAAAGTTTATATGCGTCATGAATATATATTTATTAAGAAGCAATAATTACACCAATGTGGCCAAAATGTTTATTTTTTACTAAATCTATTACTATCTATTCTGTACTGTAAAAAATAAGCATCTCTTATCTTTAAGATGCTTATTATTTTCCTCTTACTTCGTTATTTAGCTCAAATTGCTTACAGCAATAGCGTGCCGTTTTCGAGTTTAACTTTTGTTAGAAATCTATGCAGTTCTTTTTGAGTTCTGTTTGTATTTACAAACAGACAAACTTGATGAATTTCATAAGACATAGACGAAGCAGCTTAAAATTTATATAAACACATTTTTAATTGCCTTGCTAAACGAATTAACGATACAATTTTAAAGAAGAAAATGCTCAACTCAATCTAGGACTTTTGAAAACAACTATTAACCTTGCCAACATGATCAAATTAAAATTATTTTTATCCAAAAAGGGCTTACACATTTAATTCAACTTGATGTTTTTGAACTCTCATAGATGGCGCTGATTTAAAATTGTCTTGATACTACTTATATTAATTTAATTATGTTTATCACCCTAATTTACTTATATTGCGTTATTTTTATAGTGTGAAGCTAGCTTATTGCATGGTTAACATAACAACATCATTCAAATTCATTCTAATAATATTCGTGCCAAATTTGAAGTAAATCCATGCAGTACTTTTTGAGTTTATCTCGGATATACAAACAGACATAAATTATAAAAACTATATTTTTGGCTTCAATATCGATTGTAGATCACACACCAAGTATTCTTTAAAAAATATTCAATGTACAGATTTGACTTTCCTACCATTTTATTGCATGTATAGATACATAAAAATATACTGACGAAATTAAGAATCGCCTCCTTTTTTAAAGTCAAGTTAATACCCGTAAAACACTTTGAAGGTACCTATTTAGACTAACTATACTTTTACTAACAAACTTATAATGATTATAGATGGCACCACATAAGTATATATCCAGTTTTGGATGATCCCTGTTTTGTTTGGGACTACGTACAAAAAAGAGGTCAAGCTGTACACCGAAACCCACTCAACTGATTGTGATGTAACATATACTATTTTATAGGTTTGAGTATGCTTTGTACATGAGTGTAAGTTTTATTGAAATCAATTTCGCCATTTTAGAGATCTTTAGCAATATAGGGAAAGACGTCGGACAGACATAAATTCTAAAAATGATCAAGTATTGCTTTTTAGCATTTTCCTAGATTTTTTAGCTAATTTTCGTCAAAATATCTTTAATGTACAGACTTTTTCACCTCTACAGTTTTATTATAGTATAGATTCTGGTGCGTCTATGGTGAACAACTTACGCAAGGCAGTACTTCATTGGGATTTTTTTTTTCTTTATTTTATAAGAGGGTTTAGTCACATTGACTATGTCACCCTCGTAATACAAAACAGTACATTTCACACTTATTATCTATTACAAAAAACAACTTTAGTTAAATCATATAGCAACCTCGCTTCGGCAGAAGTAGGAAAAGCGAGTATACTGTTACATAGACCTATATTGCAATTACTTTTACAGAATATTTGTTGTCTTTGAGCCTCGTTCCGCACACATTCCATTAAGACGTGTTGTACATCCTCTATGACATTACAAATTAAAGAATTTGGGGATTCGATCTTACCCATTAAATGTGCAAATCTGTTCAACGGGATATGCCCAGAACGAAGTCTCAGAGCCATGACTATTTGTGACCTGCTCATATCGGCTTGATCGATCCATGAAAATCTGGAGATGTTGGGTTGTATGGTTCTGTACCATATTCCTTTTGTTAAAGATCTTAAATTAAAGTACTCTGTCCACAGCTCGATACATCTATCCCTGACAACATGTAAAAGATCTGTATAATAAGGAACACATGGGAAATCTAAACCACAAGTCAAGGCTTCTCTAGCTAAATTATCCACTCTTTCATTTTCGATCAAGCCAATATGAGCGGGTACCCATTGTAGAATTACACTTTTGTTCTTGTCGGCAAGTTCGCAAATACAGCGTATTATAGAATAGGCTATAGGAGTTCCTCGGGACTTGGAGGTACATTTAGCTAGGTGCTGTAAGGCGCTCTTTGAATCGGAAAAAATTACGTAGCTACCATTTTTAAAAGACTTTATGTATGACAAGGCTTCTGCTATTGCTATTAACTCTGCTTGCATGATATTTATGTTACATTTTATATTTAATTTGATCGAACTATTTGTCTGCGGGTCCAGAACAGCCGCTCCTACGCGATTTCTTTCCTTAGAGCCGTCAGTAAAAATTTTATAGAAATCCTTATAGTATTGATTTATAAACTGGACACATTTTTGATTAAGACTATACGGATTGTAATACCGTTTTGCTTGTCTAACAATATCTATATCTGGTCTAATTACTTTAGAAAGATCCACATTGGTGATCCAGGTATATAAGCAAAACATGCCTAGTTGAGGACTCACTAGGATTGGTTTCATCTTAAGATATTCGTGTATTAGGACCAAAAGAGGTTTCTTCTTCCTTCTCCAATATACACTATCACTGACATCTTCCAAATTATCTAATAGGGACACAATTTTATTCTTTGACAATGATTTAGACGAAAGCCAGAATTTACCTGCAAGGTAGTGTCTACGAATATGTAGGGGTGGAAGAGCAAGCTCATTTTCCATAGTATGAATAGCAGTACTTTTAACAAATCCTCCTATAAGCCTAAGAAATATGTTTTGTGTTCTATCTAATTTACTTAAGTGCGATTAAGCTGCATTATCATAAAATACACTAGCATAATCTAATCTGCTACGGACTAACGAGATATATAAGCGTCGCATGTGTCTAGGATGTACGCCCCATTTCGAACCGGCAAGAATTTTAAATATATTTATAAATTTAGTAGCTTTGTCTTTAGTTTCATTAATATGCTTCGACCATTTTAAGGACCGATCGAGCCATAGGCATAGGCCCAAATATTTTAAATTGTCCACAACTGGTAATGACTCAGCGTTTATCTTGAGATCCAACGTTTTCCTCCCAAAACCCCTTTGAAAGACACATACTTTACTTTTTGCTGTAGAAATTTCTAAACCTAAACCTGAAATTATGCTATTTAACCTATTTAAAGCTTCTTGTACCTTTTGTACCGCAATTGTCAAATCACTGTCAGTTGCGTACAGAGCGTAATCGTCTGCGTATTGTGAGACGCATATATTATCTATGTCTTTGCAAACTGATATGGTTGCAACAAAGAGATTGGATAATATACATAGAGACCGTCCTAGTACTCCCAAATTGAACACAGTCAACTGACGTGTAAGATACAATTTAGACAGTATAATGCCATCAAATTATATAACCTTAGTGATTTTTTCTTTTATAACAGTTCTATCATGATTTTGAATTTAGTCGTATAATATTTATATCGACTTTTCAAGTGTTGTAAAAAATCTTATCGATATGTCTATCCACGGTATATTTTTACCTCGTTATTTTTTAGATTATATGTCCACGTGATAAAGATTTATAAAATAAGTGGATTGCTGCAGTATGTCGTGGAGAAAATTGGGTGCCTAGAAAGCACCATAGAATTTGTTCCAAGCATTTTACTGCGGAATGTTTTTATAGTAATGACAGATGGCTCCTCCCTTCTAAACATATCAGTGTGAGTGCTTAAATAATTACTTGCTATTATTTAAACTATCAGCAACAGTAATGAATTCCGAAGCTTGTTAGAATCCATCATATTACAAAAAAAATTAATGCACCTATAGAAAAAATCTGATCTTTCTTTACAAAGACGGTAATATTTAAAGGACAGTAAATTGAAGGTTTGATAAGAATTGTCTGCTTTCATAGTCATGACTACTGAGTGGATATGCATCAAAATAAGGAAATCTTCATCTGAAAGAAATTTTGTTAAATGTCATCTACCCAGAGACCAAAACTTGGTTGTTCTTGTTTGACTAGTGGACTAATAATGTGCCGATCCCAAGATAAAATCGAAGGGCTAGTCTAGCCACAATTTTTTTCTCTCTAAATATTCTGTGTCACATGTATGACCGAAAAGTGTCCGATCCCGCACATACATTTTTTACACATAGATTTGTATTACCTACACTATGTAATGAGACAATTTTAATAAAGTGATTATTGTTAATAACAAACCTTTGGGCACTATTCAAGGTTTTGTCTGATTTATCTATTTTAAGTAAATTTTTATGTTTTTTGCTTGATAAAATCCATGTCGACTATCTTCTATCCTTGTAAAGAATTAATTTGGATATGCCATTCTCAGTTATCATAATGCTTAAGCTATGAGTTTTGCTTTTATCTTAATTATTTGCTTTCGCTAATAAAACTATGTTATTTGGGGGTGATGATTTATTTCTTTAATATTTATTAATCCCACTTACAGCTTTCATTACAGCTGAAAAGCTAACTACTTATAAATAAGTATAAATAAACATTTATGCCGAGGGTGTCGTATGAGGCGACTAAGAGAAACAAGAGAAGGAAATTTCGAAATAAAACCCTATACGAATTCGTCTATAAACACAATTTTTAAACAGCCGAAAAGGAGACTGTACACTTGGAAAATGCCGGGCGATATCGCAAGATATCAGTTAAACTATATACTAGTCAAAACTAAATATAGGTATCAAGTAACAGCTTGTAAGACGTTGCCAGGAGCAGACCTCAATACGGATCACAATTTATTGATTAGTTCTTTCAATCTACAAGTAAAAAAAATCTAGGTTAAAAGCAAAACCAAAGAATATTGATCTCAGTAGAATTAAGGATATAAAAAGTAATTATAGTGTGCAATATAGTAATAAAATAGGCAATAAATTTGAATCATATAAACATAGGCTAAGAAATCTGAGCATAGAAGAAAGGTGGTGCAATATTAGAGATATCATAAAAACTAGCGCACAGGAATGTTTAAAGAAGGAAAAAATTGTCCCTAGGAAAAAATGGCTAACTAGTGATATTGAAAATATGATGTTAGAAAGAAGGAAGCTTAGAAATAACAGTGATGTAGATAGTATAAAAGAATATAAAAGACTCACAAATAGAATAACAACGCAATGTAGAGAAGCAAAGAAAAAGGCTATAGAAAAAGATTGCGAGAAAATAGAATATCTCACAAAAAAAAGGGAAAATGGACAGTGTATACAACATAGTAAGAAATTTTGACAAAAGACATAAAACCAAAAGTACAGCAGTTTTGGATGAACAAGGAAAAATATTGCTTGATCACGCAGACGTTGTTAAAAGATGGAAGAGGTACATAGAGAGCTTATATGAAGGACCAGGATTAGATATTGGCGATATAGAAGACCAGGCACAAATTGATGCTGATAACTTAGGTCCACCGATAATGAGAGAGGAATTCGAGAAAGCCTTGCGTAACATCCAAAATGGCAAAGCGACAGGGGTAGATGAAATTCACATCGAACTGATTAAGTACGCACACTGTCCTGCTATTCTTCTTTCTCTTAGCGTTATCCCAGTTTCATTCTGGGGTCCGCTTTCTAGTCTAACCGGATTTGGCTGAATATTAGCTTTTCCACAGAGCGACTGCCTGTCTGACCTCCGCAACCCAAAGGGATAGCGATATTCCATGATTTAGACTAGTGTCAGTTTATTTAGAAGGTACTGACGCCCTGTAACGACTGTCAAAGATCTTCTTGACAACCGGGACCGACGGCTTAACGTGCTCTCCGAGGCACGGGACAAGCGATAATTAACAATTCAATACGCACATAACTCCGAAAAGTCATTGGTGCGCGCCGTGGATTCGAACCTGATACCCTCTGCATGGCAGTCTGTTGGTATATCCACTCGGCTATCGCTGCCTGCTATTATAGAAGAAATATTTTCACTGACTCAGTCCATGTATTTAACCGGTACAATTCCCAAAGACTTTCAAATGAGTAAAATAGTCATGCTACCTAAGAAAATAAATACGCGAAAATGTGAAGACTCTGACTCTGATATCTCAAGCATCGAAAATTTTACTGAAAATATTGCAAATGAGAATAAGAAAGAAGTCAGAAGAAAGTATAGGTGAAGATCAATACGGGTTCAGGCAAGGAAAAGGCACCAGAGAGGCCATATTAGCATTGAAATTAGTCATCAATAGAAGAATGGAATTGGGCCTCAGTACACACATTGCGTTTGTGGATCTAGAGAAGGCTTTTGATAGCGTAAATTGGAAGAAATTGATGGAGGTCTTAAAGAATGCTGGCTTGGATTACAGGGACAGGAAGATCATTTTCGAACTATACAGAGATCAGGAAGCCGTTATAGAAGTGGGGGAGGTAAAGGAAAGAGCAAGGATCAGACAAGGAGTTAGACAAGGATGTCCACTGTCCCCACTAGTCTTTAACATTTTCATTGAATGTGCAATAAAGAAAATTACTGAAGATGAACAGGGGGGTGTAAAGATTAATGGGGAAAATATACATTTCATAAGATATGCTGATGACATAGCTGCTTTGGCAGAAAGTAGACAACAATTAGAAATTTTATTAAACATAATGGACGAGGCTTTTATGCACTTTGGCTTAAAAATAAATAGCTCCAAAACTAAAACAATGACAACTTCAAAATTTCCATTTGCTAATATTGAACCAATAAAATTAAATAATACCAGAATAGAAAATGTTCATAAATTTAGATACCTGGGATCCTTAATAACTAGCGACTCTAGATGCACCCCAGATATAATAGCAAGAATAGGTATGGCGAGAGGAGCGTTTAATTCTAAGAAACACCTACTCACAACAAAAAATATCTCTATTAACACCAAGAAACGCTTTATTAAAAGCTATATCTGGAGTATAGCACTTTATGGCTCTGAGACTTGGACAATGACGCAAAGGGACAGAGAGAGATTGGAAGCATTTGAGATGTGGTGTTGGCGTAGGATGGAAAGAATCAGTTGGACAGAAAGAAAAACAAATGATGAGGTCTTAAACATAGTAAAAGAGAAAAGTAATATCTTAAGTACAATAGAGAATCGAAGAGGTAAAATGTTGGGGCACTTGATACGACATGACAATTTCATTAAAAACATCTTGGAAGGGAAAATGGAAGGAAGGCGAGGAAGGGGTAGGCCAAGGAGAACATTCATAGACCAAGTAAAGGAAAAAGTTAACGTTGCGTCGTATCAAGATGTCAAGGCACTGGCTGAGGATAGATTGGCATGGAAGAAGCTCCACCGACAAGAGCCTAGCTCTTAAATAGAAAGAAAGACGAATACGTCTGGCTAGTGTGGTATTATAGTAGGCCAAACCTCCACCACGGAAGGTTAAAGACCAGCAGTGGACTTGAAAAGGCTGTTGATGCGTAAAGAAAAATACCATGAAAATTAGAAAATAACGCCTCGAAAGATTATGTGCTACTGAGTACCCATTTGAAACAAAAATATATAAGTTCAGTTTAAAAATGCAAGTTTGTGTAATAATTATTTAAAGACTGTCCATCAACTAGCGTTCTGACTGCTGTGGACATAAAGTTACTTTGATAACTTGAAACTTTAATCGATATCGATAGCGGATTTGCTCAGTCACTATTAAATTAAAAAGTTACGATATTTGTGTTCAAATTGTCTTTAGCCCTAACTGACAAACATAGTGCCATCTTCTTCTGGCAACTCTAATTTATCATATGAGTGAAGAGTGTAGCTATATTCAATTTGTTCTTAAAAATATAGTTCCTTCCATGCTTCAGTTATTCTTCTGTGGGTTGCAATATTGAACAGAAGCGGGGAGAATGGGTCACCCTGGGCTAATCCCCGTGACGTTTTACGACAAAGTGAATCACTATATAAATCTATTTTAAGATATCTTTCTTTGAGATAGTTCCAAATATATGTGCAGATCTGCTTTCCTACACCTAATCGATCCATAATCTTTAATAATGTAGTTATATTTATATTATTATATGCATCATTTATATCTATAAGGCATCCTACTGTATACATTTTATTTGTAAATCCAATTTGTATTTGTAAGATCAAATTTGCCAAGTTATCCATAGTGGAGCGGCATTTTCTAAACCCCGTCGTATTATTAGACAGCATATTATTTTTTTCTATGAACCATTCTAATCTGTTCATTAGGATGGTATGAAAAATTTTACAAATACACGAGATCATAGATATTGGTCTCAATGCCGATGTACTATTCGGATCCCGCCCTGGTTTAGGTATGGGTACAACGTTAATGTCTCGCCATTGTTTAGGTATGAATCCTAATTTATAAAATTTGTTGTATAATATTAATAAAATGTGCTTGCCGTTCTCTGGTAAATTTTTAATCATAGAATAGGATATATTATCATGCCCAGGCGCTGTATCCTTGGATCGGATCGCTCCATTAAGCTCTTGCATATTGATATCTGTTTCCAATTGTGGATTATGGGAGGCAAACAATAGATCTGATGGGTTCACAAAATCAGGCGCTAAACTATGCAGTAGGCTTTATCTTTATCTATATATTCCTTACGCGACTTTATTCCTTTCATCCATTTCATTTTTTGCCATATTTGATTAGGCGAACTTGATTCATCTAATGAACTACAAAACGACTGCCAGGCTGTACGTTTTGCGTTACGTATGGATTTTTGTGCTATGCGTATCTTATCTTGCAATGTTATTAAATTAAAAGGCGTTGGATTGCGTCTAAATTTGGCTAGAGCCAAACGGCGTTCTGCAACACATTTAGATAGTGTAGCATTCCAGTAGAGCTTAGGGGTAAAATTTACATTAGGGTTTTGGTAAATTTTAATTAAAGGTATGCAAACATCCGCAGCAATGTTTATATAGTCAACAAATTGATCGTAGCATTTTTGTAAATTATCTGAAAAATTATATTGTGCATAAAGATTTGATAATAAAGTGGCGTAATTAGTCCAGTCGGCTTTTTTAAAATTTCTTCTACAGATATTATTGTCACTTACCTCAATATCCGTCGAAATTTTAATCATAACGTGGTCACTGCCCAGTGTTTCATTAGAAGGTGTCCAACTGAACTTTAATGCTATGTCCGAAGATGCCAGTGATAGATCAGGAGAAGACTGTTGAAGAGTGTTATTAAATAATTTCACGCGAGATGGTGTACCGTTGTTTAAGACGATCAATTGGTGATCAAGTAAGGCATCGAAAATTTGCGTACCTCGCCGATCTGTTTTGGAAGACCAGTCACGATGGTGGCCATTCAAATCTCCTAGCAGTAACGTTTTCTCTGTGCATTTTGAGAATAATTCCTCCCAATCATTTTGAGTAGTATGGGCAGACGGGGGGCAATATACTGACATAATAAAATTTACATCGCAACAATTAAAGATTTTGATGCCTAGAACTTCTATTTGTGGATTATTCAGTCTAATCATATGCAATTGGGATTTAATTGATGTATGAGTCATAATTGCTACACCACCATAACTGTCTTCTCTATCCTTTCGATACGTGTTATAATTATTAATCTTTATGAAGCTGTGTTGGTCTAGCCATGTCTCACTCAAAGCAGCTATATGGATCTTATCCTGTAATAATAGATTTTCAAATGATACCAGTTTAGGTCGTAAACTTTGACAGTTCCATTGCATAATATTAATTGTTTGTAACTTGACCATTGAATAAATCAAGCAAGTTCTTCAATATTGGCCAGTCTGCAATGTTATCTACTACCACTAAAATTAACCATTGTACACAACACTTAATTACATCATAAAATTTTGACTTCAAACTACAGTTTCTCAAAAATATTATTTCTTTTAACCTAGATAGCAGCTCCTCAAGGTTTACCTCCCTTTTTCTGTCTTCTGTGGGTTCACTCGTGTGTCTCCTGGTGCATCCTATAGTTTCGGGGTTATCCTGAGTGACAGTTTCCTTCCTGATTGGTTTCGGGATATCTATTGATGGTGTATTCGGTCTGTGGGGTTTTTTCTTGGGGAAACCGGTATTGTGTCTAGGTGTTACATCCTTGTGTATGACAGCATTAGTTTTCACAACATTAGCGTATGTAGGTGTACTGCAGAAATCTGGTGGATTGGCATTAAAGACCGGCGTGGTGAACATATTGGGCTGTGTTATAGAATCATTTGCATCAATTTTATGTTGACTATAATTATTAATGTCTGGAGGAACAAACATAGTTAACGCTCTTCGGTACGTGCAGTTAAACTCGGCCATAAGGTCTCTAATCTTTTTCTCCTTCACGTAAACCGGGCAGGATTTTACTAAGGTCATGTGGTTGCCTCTGCAATTGCTGCATTTAAATATTAACTGGTCGTAGTTCTCGTGATTTTCCCCACATTTTGGGCATACTTGGTGTTTGGCAGAACACGTTTTCGCTGAGTGGCCGAACTTCCAGCACCTGCTACACTGTGTCACTGGGAAAACATATTGGGCAACCTTTATACTCAGCTCGTCGACATAGACATGTGTAGGCAGTTTGGACCCTTTAAAGCACAGTCTAACGGTTTCACTAGGAATCCACGGTTCTTCACTAAGATCCTTATTAAAATTCCGTTTTTTTAATCGTAACGCTGATAACAATTGTATACCATCAGGGCAGGTTATATTTTTTTGAATATCCTCATCAGACATATCGATATCAACGTCTTTGATCACTGCATAGAAATTTGAAATTTCCATGGCTCTTTGGAAGCGCCATCCTTTATTTATAAATGCATCGCACGTTTCCAACTTTTTCATCTTAACTTCATCAGTAAATTCTAATCGTAACCTGTAATCACTCATATATTTTAAACTCACTATGTCTTTAATTCCCTCATCTTTTAAAATCCTCGCCAATGAAAATTGTTTTGGCAACTTTTCTTTGCTAGAAATATAGATCTCATACTTGTGTTTATTTTTTACTTTCTTTTCTTTCCTTTGAACTAACGTCCAGTCTGCGTCTGTCTCATCTCTAATTCGTTTCCTATCTAAGCTCCCATAGTCTTCTCCCTCTTCAATCTCCATAATATTACAATCTTCAGTCTGTCCCTGTTCCATAATGTCGGTCATCTCACTCTCACTTAGTGTATCATTGTTTGATAATATGTTGGTATATACTAAATCGCATTTCCGTTCGGCATTATTATCCTCCATCGTTATTCAAACGATAAAACATATAATTCATTATAGATCGTAAACAACGATGCACCGGGCGGCCGGCCGTGTTTCAAGGTCGCGCGACGGCAACCCGTCCGACGGGTATAGCGAATAAAGGATATCGTAGGCTAATAAATAATCTCGCG
Organism: Euclidia mi; assembly: GCA_944739405.2. NCBI lineage: Eukaryota > Metazoa > Arthropoda > Insecta > Lepidoptera > Erebidae > Euclidia > Euclidia mi. The sequence continues at coordinate 50,232,202 of OX123203.2, forward strand.
TCTATTACGTACGAATGCCGTAACTCTACTACTTCATTGGGATTGTTGCGCTTCAGATCATACTACTTGATACTTGATGGCACGGGCTGTTTCCGCAACTCCACGTCTTGGCGTGTATTTTGCGTGCGGGTGGGAATGGTGTCGTCATTCGAGCTACCTAAGACGTATAAAGAAAAAAAAATCAGATCATCTAAGACGTATAAATGTGGAATTGCCACGCAATTTTAAGCGAATGCTTGATCTGCTTTTTTATAATTTACTAGCTGACCCAGCGAACTTCGTACCGCCATATATGTTTTATTTATTTATTTATAGACTTACGCCTATATCCCCGAAAGGGTAGGCAGAGGTGTAATAGTACAGTCACATTTTACCATGAATTTTTAGGTCCCACGTAAAAGGGGTTGAGCCTATTGCCGTTACCGGACACATCACCAGACTCCGTGCCGCTACTGAGAATTCGGAAAAACCCAGTAACAGAATTGCCCGACCCGGGAATCGAACCAGGGACCTACGATCAGCAGTCGCATACGCAATCCACTGGACCACGGTGGCAGTCATATATGTATTATACATATAAACCTTTCTCTTGAATTATTAAAAAAACCGCACTAAAATTAGTTGCGTAGTTTTAAAGATTTAAGCATACATAGGGACAGACAGACAGAAAACAGACTTTGTTTTATGCTATGTAGTGATGATACTGTAGGGGAATCGGCCCAAATGGCATACCTGTTTTCTGTGTGTAGTATACGGTTGGTGCACGAACGGTACGCGAACGGCACAAGAGTAGATTACAACATGCGCCAACAAACACATGCGCATTTTGTCGGCAGCGAAAGACTGCGACGAGTAATCGTCTCATATAGGTCTAGCAGGGGAGGGGGGGCTCAAAGTCGTCAGCCGATGGCCTAGTGGGGGGCACGTTGATAAGGAAAATGGGAAAAGTACTGAGAAAAATATGAATTACTTTTAAACTACCACGATTTGTACACATATTAATGATTATGTAACGGGTCTGAATCGTGTTAAACGAAAATAAAGATGAAATACCTTTCTATTTGTCCCGACGTTTCGGCATGGGTTACACCAGCCGTGGTCACGGGATGACTGGCCGAAACGTCGGGACAAATAGAAAGGTATTTCATCTTTCTTTTCGTTTAACACGTTTAAGACCCGTTACATAATAATTAGTAAAAGTATGAATTGTAGGGGTTTTGGAATCTCTAGAGGGGGCAGCTGTCCCTCTCTGCCCCCCTTGGCGAAGCCCTTGCCCACTATATTACAAACAGCGAAGCGAACACACTGTTCCAGTTACTTTTTTTGAGTGTTTCCTTGCATATTTTTTGTTGAATTTAATCAGTTGAGGGTCAAAGATCTTCGCACGTGAAAGTAGGATCTCTTATATTTCGTCTATGATCTATAACGCATATTAAAATTGGATTCAGATACTTCATTATTATTAACAACTAGAGGACGCCAGCAGCTACGCCCGCACATTTTATTTAAATTTATCTTTTTTGACCGATCCCGTGGGAATTTCGGACAATCCCTTCTTAGTGCACCCCAACGCACGGTCCCCAAGGAACATACAAGCCAAATTTCAGCTTCCTGCGGCCACTAGTTTCGGCTGTAGCGTGTCTGTCAGTCAGTCAGTAACGCAAGGATTTTATATAAGTATATACGATATGTAATCGTATGTGGAATTGAAAGAAAACGAATTGCAAAAAACTACCGTTTGAGATCTAAAATGTATCGACACGTTCTCGAACTAAAAACATAGCTATTGAACTGTTCTGTCATTGCTACTGTGGCTGAGGTTTATCTTAGAACAAAATCTGGATGTAGACTCCGAAGAATTTATTTTAAGATTACTATTTCTAAATGTAGAAATTATCTCAATGTACCCAAACCATTGAGGTAACATGACCCAAACATTGTTTTATTATTTTCACAAAATGTGCTCACGGTGCTATTTTCACCCAGGAATCGAACCGGGATCGGCAGGTCCCGGTTCGATTCCTGGGTCGTGCAGTGTTATCGGGTTTTTCTGTCACGAAATTCTCAGTAGCAGCACGGAGTCTGGAAATGTGCCCGGTACGGCAATAGGCTCGCCCCTTATTACGTGGGCCTAAAGTATATCTGACGAAAAGTGGGTGTAGAAATACACCTCTGCCTACCTCTTCGGGGTTATAGGCGTGAGACTATGTATGTATGTATGTATGCTCACGGTGTCTGGATGTCATCTGGTGTATTTGTCCTTCTTGGGTTTCATTAGCCTGATGACAGGGTCCCAAGCTGTAGGAACATTCCAGCTTTCAAACCAATACATCGTGATGGAATCCGTAAGCCGTAGCTTGCTTCCAATGAGAAACATTTGCGTAAATCCAAGAAAATAGTAGACATCATCATCTTAGCATTATCCCAGTTTCAATCTGAGGTCCGCTTACTAGTCAAATCCGGTTAGGATTTGGTTAAATATTAGCTTTTCCACAGAGCGACTGCCTGTCTGACCTCCGCAACCCGAAGGGATAGCGATATTCCACGGTTTAGACTAGTTTCAGTTTATTTAGAAAGTAATGACGCCCTGTAACGACTGTCAAAGATCTTCATGACAACCAGGGCCGACGGCTTAACGTTCTCACCGAGGCACGGGGCAAACGATAATTAATAAATAATTCAATACGCACTTAACACCGAAAAGTCATTGGTGCGCGCCGTCGATTCGAACTCGATACCCTTAGCATGGCAGTCTGTTGGTATATCCACTAGGCTATCGCTGCCTTCCAAGAAAATAGTAGACATGAAATAAAATAAAAACAGCTTCTGTTGTTTTCATGTAAAAGTTACTTTTTATTGGTATATTAGTTTCATATCGTAGCTTCAACGTTTCTATTACCTTATTATGTGGCTCTTTATATCTTCAAGAACATAGTTATTTGTCTAAGCCGTATATTGTATCATAACAATGTGTTCTACAGTTACAATAGACATCACGAAACATACTAAAAAATAGTGAATCTGTGATCAGTCACTTTCAAAATTTCACTGGTAATTCATCACTCTGTTTGTAAATGTTGCTTCTTCTTTCTAAAGGATATTTTTTTCTCATTTTAATTTTCTTCATCAGCTTTCTTGCGCCACAGCCCCGTGCAGGATCCCAAAAGGTGTATGCAGCATAGAATTACAGCTGGCACAAGGAAGACAATCCAATGGCAAATTATGATTAAAGGAAAGCATAGAGAAGAGGTACACAGTGATAATAATAGGATACACATTTTTCATGTTGCTTCTTCTGTTTCTGTTATGGAATTTTGTATTGTAAGGTGTAGTGTTTTGTTCGACTTCAACTTTAATTTTGGTTAGAATGGTTTCATCTGTTGGATCGATGATTTCACGAATGTCATGGTGGAAAACAAATCAAACTAAGGAATAGAAAATACATAAAGACTGCTGATCAGCAGTATGAATACTTTTGTTATCTTGGCTTGTTGATTGCCGAGTGCAGGTGCAGTTGATTTTCCAGGTATAATATATTAGTCTATGGTCGAGTGTAAAACAGTGTCAATTTTGACAAGATTTGCCAGAAGTTCAGATGTGCCGTGTTTTTAATAGACTATTAAACTAGAGGAGAATATTGTCTATTCATGAACACAGCGCAAAAATAGTCTCTTCGCTTTATTTTGTATCACATTCTTGAGTAAAATAGTCATGGAACATAAGGCTAAGTTCAGGTGAACGCGCGGCGACGCGCGGTATGCTCGGCGCGCGGTTTAAGATTGTTACGAATCAATGTTGTTGTGTACATGACTGCGCGTCGCCGCACGTGCCCGCGTGCAAGATCTTGAACCGCGCGTCACCGCGCGGAGACGCGCGGTTTAAGATCTACAATCCTGTATCGACCTGTTCAGATGACCCACGCGGATTGAGGCGGATGGATACACGAAGCCACGAAAGTGGGAGACGAGATATCTATCGATTTACTAATTGACGAAATAGAAAAAAGAGATGCGATTTGGAATCTAAACTCGAAGCACTATTCTGATAAAATAATAAAAAGGTCTTGGGAAGAATTAGTTGCCGGTATAAAATCCACAAGCAAATTGCCTCCTCCACGTCCATTCTGAATGTTGACGCTAAACTGCCGCGCCCATGCCGCCGCCATCTGAACAGCAGTCCCGCGCGGCAGAGGGTGTCACTGCGCGTTCATCTGAACTTAGCCAAATTTTTCATTATCATCATCCCCCTACCGTTATTCCAGTTAGGTATAACCCGATGTGCGTATTTTAGTCTAACCGGATTTGACTGAATATAATTATGTAAGTATTGCCAAAGAGCGACTGCCTCTTTGAAGTGTAAATTTACTCCAGTTTACTCAGACGTACTGACTACATATAAAACCTCTCAAAGTTACGCTGTTAGTACACTTACGCGTTCGCATGCGGCTGCGAAACTTTTGCGGAATTATTGCGGCGACGAAACATGTGCGAAACTGTCAAAACAACAAGAAAAAAACTTGACGCATGTTCTGTCAAAACGTCTGCGTCTGGTGCAAGGTATGGTATAACGACAATAATCTCGCAGTTGTCTGCGGAACATTAGTGACAAGGATGCTACTTATTAATCTTGCTGTGTAAAGGTAGAATTCCGTGCATCGCGATCGATCGCAGCCGCGTGCGGCCTACGACTGTCGTCGATCGCTCGCGACAATAGTCAAAGTATGAAAATGTATGGCACCGCTGCCGAGGCCCGCGACTGAGGCGCGCGGCCGACGACTGTCGTGAGCCGCGCGCGGCTGTGTCTTGAAATTAGTAGTAATGAAAAAAAAATTCGGAAGTTTTGCCGACTATACAGGGTGTAAAATCGTGTAAAATGTAGCCAAAGAGCTATACAAAGAGGTTGGACTATGTTTAGACTAGATTATATTTCTTTGGTTGGAGCTATATGCAAAGGTACTCTGTGGCCAAAGAGTATACAGTCCATTCACAGTTATTTTACCTCTGACAAATGTCGGTGTTTATTTTCTTTATGTTGGAATTGTACTCTGTGATGACAGGAATGTAAAATAGGGTTACCCGTGCATAACATTTTACCCAATATTAGTGGAAATACTTCAAAAATTCAAATGATTGAAGCTCATGGCTGCAAAGTGCTTAGATTACCGCCATATACCACTGCGAGCTAAACGCAATTGAATTTATGTGGAGTCTCATTAAAAGGCAAGTCACAAGCAAAAATTTAGGACAAGAGGCAACCAACATTGTGAATTTAGCTGAAGAAGCTTTTCAATCTATCACTGCAGAAGACTGACAAAAAACAATGCAAACATGTGCGCCACATTGAAGACAAGCTTCGTGAAACAGATGGGTCTACGGATGCTAAATTGGACAGGTTCATAATAGAATTAAATTCTGAGTCTGATACAGAATCTGACAGCAGTTACGAATCATCATTGGCAGTCCGAGAATCTGACAGCAGTTACGAATCATCATAATATTGGCAGTCCACATGGATCATTCTTATAGACACACGCCTGTTTCTATGAAGTGGTAGGCAGAGGTGTAATATTACACCCACATCAGTTTTATTCAAAATAAATATGAAAATTAAATTTGCAGTTTTTGTATTTGATAATTAGAACCTTCACGTTGACGTAATTATGATGCGTTTACCTTTGTATATTAAATAGACAACATTTTTATTATAACTACTTATATTCATAAGAAATTAGTTATTTCGTAAGAAAATAAATGTACATGCATATAGCCATGCCAATATCAAGAGGTTTTGTTACAAACATTACTTCCAAATATTTAATACGATCGCGTAGGCAATAAAAAAATAAGTACATTTTTAGCAATAATGTATATTTAAAATGGGAGTATTATATACCAAATATAGCAACACAACGCCCAGGTTGGCCAATCTAACAGCTAGAGGTAAAATAACTGTGAACGGACTATACAATGTCTGTAGCCAACTAGGACCAAGAATCAAATGGACTCGACATTTGCGTACACCCGTAAAGGACGGACATAGAGTACATCTTGAGTTGGTGTTACCAGATGTTGTAAATGTTTACCCTATAATTCTACGAAGTACATATTAACTTTTAAGTAACATTGTATCAAACCGGAATTATAATAATAATAATAATATTCTACTACATTCACACAACACCATCTAGTCCCAAACTAAGCAGAGCTTGTACTATGGGTACTAGATAATGGATAAACATACTTATATACTTGTTTTTTTTGTAAATACATACATATTATACATTGAAACACCCAGACCAAGACAAACATCCATGTTCATGCATTTAAATGTTTGACTTGTGTGGGAATCGAACCCGCGACCTTCGACGTAGCAGTCGTTTACACTCCCGCTGCGCCAACCGGTCGTTCTGGAATTGAATACCTTACCAGACATCTGAGACCGCGTTCTCCTATAATTTTAAATCAATTTGGTATTTCGATGAATTTATGAGCTAACTCGAGAAGTTTCATTAATATCCGTTTAGGTATTTTTGCAACGAATAGTTACAAACATCTATATAATATAATTTACAGCCCAATAAAAATAAAAATATAGCTAACCTTACAAGGAGGTTTAAATCCATCCATAAGGTGTGCGATATGTATTTTTTATACTTAATATTATCTTAATAATAAATATAAAATCCTTGCGTTACTGACTGACTGACAGACACGCTACAGCCGAAACTATTGGGCGCAGAAAGCTGAAATTTGGCATGTATGTTCCTTGGGGACCGTAAAGGTGCACTAAGAAAGGATTTCCCGAAATTCCCGCGGGATCGGCCAAAACGGGTTGTGGAGGAAGAAAGGTGTGGTGTTCCTCCAACTTGAGGGAGGATCCTCTAACCAGGCTGGGTGATCGTGCCTGGTGGACTGTCAGTCCAACGGACGTATTTCAGATGTTGTATATTATATACAACTCGGCGCGCGAACTCTGCATGTGCGATTCAGCACCTTGTTATCCGTCGCATTGTGTCCGATAGATGTCGCCGTGTTGTTGTTGTTGAGACTTCGTCGTCGCTCGCTAGATGGCCTCAGTTGTATGTAGCTACCGCTACAGGGTAAAGTAAAAAAATTCAGGCGTAGCTGCTGGCGTTTTCTAGTTATGTATAACAAAAGTGTCGAATATGTGGGACTGGCTTTATTCGCCAAATAAACACAAGGCTCAGAGTTATATATCTTTTATTATATTATTTGACACTCAACTTTACTGTCCTTTGAACAAAAAAATAATTTTGTATACAAATTTCTTATTTTCTCTTCTTTATCATTCGAGAATGATTCCAAATAAGTACCTATTGCGGGGAGTTTTCTAAAACACTTTTGTTCAAAGTGTTAAGAGCATACTCTTGCATATTTATTCGGATCCCAGTTTTCTCCTCCTGTTGCACGTATCCACAATTATTTTTGGATCGTGCAGTCCTTTGGGAATCTATAAACAAATAATTTAATTACTACAAAGAATCGGAAAACAAATTAAATAATTAATCTTAGGTTCATATGAAACTAAGTAACGGCAAATTACCCAAAATTTGGGTAATTTCTCAAACGCTTCTGTGGTATCCCTAAAAAACTTTTAACGCTGTAAAATTAAAAAGTATCGATGACTTTTGGCTAGCTCGACATTCAACGACCTATTGAATTCGATTGTGTAATACTAAAATCGCGGTGATAATAAAATAGCATTTTTTGGTTTATTGATGTAATTTAGAAATTATTTCCATAAGTAATGATACGCTATTTGTATCATTCTATCAATATTTTCATGTATAAATAGATATTATAACTAAAATATCGTACTTACGAATAAATGGTTATGTTCTCACATTTCCGCTCACTATGGCTTGTACAGCCTAAAATGTAACAAATCACCATAATAAATCTGAACCAATGATATTTTCACTAAGCATTCACTATTAATAACAATAATAACACAATTTTTCGCGGAAATTATCGAGAGCTCAAACGTTTGTTGGTCACAATATTCAGTTGTGACCAACAAAAAAAACGAAAACTCTGACAAAGACAAAAAATGCTATCTTTGTCTCTTTTACTCTTATGTATTTCTGTATATCATTATCTCGGTCTGTCACGGTATTATTATTTGCTTGTCAAATCCATAGAGATACATCATCCTAGGTAGCCAAGGTCTGTAGCTTTCTATAAAAAAATATCTGCCAAAAGTTTCTGTCACAGGTCACAATTCCCACATCGTTCAACAATGGTTTCATACCACAAAATTAAATAATGTAAACAAAGAAAAACCATAGCTATTATTACCGATTAACAGTCGTCTTTTTTACATTTTCATTAATTTATTAGGTCCCTTTTCCACCTTGACATTGGCAAGATCATCGATCCCACCGATGGATTGATGATTGATGGATTATAATGGATATAACCATAGTTGAAGTTCAAGCAATGTAAACGTAAAACAAGAAACTAAAGCGGTACAGATGTGTAACCTAAACCTAGTACCGTTGTGTTTACTTGCGTTCTTGCTTCCCCTTGCCATCATATCTCCTTGCATTCTATTCTTTCCCTGCATCTGTTTATGCTTCGTACCGGCTATGCCAGCTTGGTGTTTCTTCTGGTATAGGGATTTTACTTGCCGAGATGTTTTTTGGAAGACCAAATAAATATATGAAGAGAGCGTAGAAATAAAGCCACTGAGCATGAAAAAGAAAAAGAACAGAAGAGAAAGATAGCAGTGATTAAGTCCACATAAAGAACATACAAGAATCAATATGAAGAGAGAGAAGAAATATAGCAATTAAGCATGAAGAAGAAAAGAAACTACCTAAATAGGCAGATGTCAGTGATGAAGTCCTAATAAAGAATATACAAGAATCAATATGAAAAGGGAGTAGAAGTAATATAGCAACTAAGCATGAAGAAGAAAAAGAACAGAAGATTAAGAATTAAGAAGTAGGTAGAGTTATGAAAAGAAAAATAAATAAGATGTAATTTGAAAAGGAATTAACATACTGCTACAGATTGCTTACAGTTTTGGTACCTACAATCATTATAAAACTCTTAGTTTCTATAACTATTACACGAATATTTGAAATCAAATGTTTCGTCTAGAAGTACTAGTCTCTAAACTTTCTGTATTAATCAATAAAATTGTTTGTAAAATATTTTTTTTAAAGTTGTGTGTATTAAATTGTGGATTTGGTCTTTAAAAAGCTGGCTCCAAGGCAAATGGGATGGTAATAACATATGCAATTTTTTGAGACCTTCGATGAAATAATTGTTAATTATTGTAAAATAAATAGTTTCCATCATATCCAACATTTATTTCTTTAGCCCAGTGGATATGCTAACAGAATGCAATGCAGATGGTCTTTGATGTCATGAAGATCAGTGACGCTCGTTATGGCGAGTCCGTAGCTACCCTTGAAAAAACTGACACTAGTCTAGATTATGGAATAACACTAAGCCTTCGAGTTGCGATGGCCAGACAGCAGACGCGCAGCGAAAAAGCTAGTATTCTGACAAATCTTGTTAGATGAGTAAGCGGTCCCCAGGCTTCAAGAGGGAAGTCTTGATTGCAACCTGGATAACACACGATGATGACGAGGACAGATATAAAATAGTTGAGTATGAAACGTTTTCCAAACTTTCAATCGTGGGTCGATTGATTAACATAGTCTTTAAGCCATGAAATTTTCATCCAAAGGACTTTTTAACCACGAAGTTTCACTAACAGAACTTTGCGTCAGTGAATGTTATAGGTACCAACGGAATCTCTTTACTATAACTTTGCCCATCAACTATTTGAGAAAATTATACCTATTTAATAATATAAAACTTAAACAAGCAAATAACAAATGTTCGTCTCGGTTCTATCCCGCACGGGGACGCGTGATTACATATTTTATTTATAAGTGTGCTCAGCTCCACTTACACTGTTTCCATAGACGCGGAGTGGATATTGACAAATTTGGTTTTCATTGTGGTTGGCCAATGTTGACTGTACGGTTGGCGTTGGCTTTGCTGGTTTAAGCGGCTGCCTCGCAGCTTGATACTGCGCGGAGTATTGTGTATTGTTCCGACACGAGACAGCAGTTTATGTGATCCATAAATTGTTGTTTCGAATTTCGTGTTTATTGTGTCCATTGGTTGTATGTTTGGAAAATCCCTCGCGAAGGGTTTATTCCTAGTGTGGGAGTTGTCTTTTAAAAACAAAACAAAACAGGCTCCCAGTCCACTCCTCTTCACTCTGTCTAGCTCCGCCTCAATGTAAACGCATCCACACTCCACAGGTTTACAAGTCGTGAGGCCATCTCAAAGGCCTTCGATGACACCAGCGTTGGCCAGACACTGACAAGAAAAGATAGAAAGATTGGTAGGTTTTATGAGTTTAATTTTTAATTCAAAATTAAAACTAAAACTAGTTTTATAGTAACATGGGGATTATTATAGCTTCATTTTTCCCAACGTATCAAATAGGCTCCATACGCCTTTGTATATTATCCATTCTTTCGTCCTTGTATTCGTCTTCATCTACGTCGAAGTGTAGGATCATGCATTGACAACACTTTATACCTGTAAAATACAATTTGATTTTAATATTGAATGAACCGACATAAAAGAATAAGCAAGAAATACATAGAAAAGAATGCGGAGGCTCAAGATATGGATAATTCCCTACCCTGCCCTTAAATTCTCTGTGCACGCACAGAAAACCCTTAAAATAACAACCAATGCTGCTTCAACAAAGGGCACCTTGTTGTCGATAGGCTGTTAGAAAAACCTGGTTTAGTTGTCCAGTGTTAACAGCAATCGTTGTCACTCTCATCATCATCATCATCATTATCAGCCATTAACAGTCTACTGCTGGACTAGGCCTCTCCTTTGAAAGGGGGAACTGGCCTACTATACCACGCTGGCCAAACGGGTTGGTATAGGGTTTGTATCAAGTTTTATTTCTCTTACAGTGCTGTTCTCTGCATAATATGCTCCCTCTGTCGGCTCTTACGACACCCATGGGATGATATGAGGTGGTGACATTTCGTATTTTTAATCCGTCACCACACGGACTTTGCCTCTCTGCAAATCAAGAATTCTGCAAGCCTTAAAATCTTTCCCACTTCCTCCCATGAGCCAACCAACGCTGCAATGCACCAAATCTTGGCACGTGCGCACCCTATTAACGTATGCTCTTTTAGTTAACTTAATATAAAAGGAGCAGTTCTACACAAAGTCAATGCACTAGGTACAGCCACGAGAAATAACGGACAATAAAACTCACAGCCACCCTTTTTAATGGTCAATGTAATAGTTATCTTCTTGGTGGGAACCCTATGCACCAACACCAACACCAACCTCACCTGCAAGTGGGGCACCTGCCGATCAACGGACGAGGCTCTGGCAAACAAAATATCCCGATAAGCGGCAGTAGGCTCGCCACCTATTACGTGGGATCAAAGCACTGGCGAAAAGTGGGCGTTTAATATGCCTCTGCCTACCCCTTCGGGGAAACAGGCGTGAGTCTATGTATGGTAATAGTTATACATTTTATTTTAGTTAGAAAATGGTTAACTCACTTTTGAAACAGATAGGCAAGCAAGATAAGCAGGGACACAGCACGGATGGGAAGCAACACAACCGGGGAGCGCACACACAAAAACACATGAACTTATCACATGAGACATACACTATCTCTTCAATACGAGATCAAACTCCATTGCAACAGTTGCAAAACCATTGCATTGTATTTTTTTTCTGAATTTTGTATAACTTTGTAGAATGACTTTTGACATTTCTAAACAGCAGGAAGAAAATTGTCATGGCTCTTGTCATCTCATCAATAGCCATAGACGTTTTCGTAGTCTTTGGCTCGATGTTAGATTTTGACGAGGTTGATTCTAGCACGACGGATTAAGCATACGGAATGTGACCACCCCATATCATCCCATGGGTGTCGTAAGAGCCGACAAATGTAGCATATTATGCAGAGAACAGCACTGTAAGAGACGGAAAACTTGATACAAACCCTATACCAACCCGTTTGGCCAGCGTGGTATAGTAGGCCCATTCCTCCTTTCAAAGGAGAGGCCTAGTCCAGTAGTGGACTGTTAAAGGCTGATGATGATGATGATTCTAGCAACAGTTTTATATTGGATACTTGGTCATCATTATCGTCATAGCGCTAAAATCTAGCAGCGTCCAGATCCCAGTTACATCTAAGACTAACGAAGAAGCGTTAAAGCCTTCGCACAATAGTCTAAATAAATTTGACAGAATATTAGCACTTACACCCATATTGCCTCGTTGGTCTCACGGCATAAATGTGCGCGTGGGATTGGGAGGTCTCGGGTTCGAACCCCGGGTCGGGCAAAGTGTTATTGGGTTTTGCCGTTAGGACATTCTCAGTAGCAGCACGGAGTCTGGTAATGTGCCCGGTACGACAATAGGCTCGCCCTCTATTACGTGGGACCTAAAAATTCCTGGCATAATGTGGGTGTAATATTACACCTCTGCCTACCACTTCGCGGATACAGGCGTGAGTCTATAAATAAATAAAATAAAAAACACCTATATTGGGTGGATGTAATATTACACTTCTGCCTATCTCTCCGGGGATACAGGTGTGAGAATATAAAAAAAATAAGAATATTAGCACCTAAACAGAGCGATTGCCGTCTGAATTTCACAAGCCAAAGGGATAGTGATATTCCATGGCATTGACCAGTGGAAGTATGAGTGGTGTGCGGTGGATTTGAAACCCTATACTCTCTACATGGTTGTGGTGGTATGGCCACTAGGCTGTTTCTGCCTTTCATAATGGATGGTTGGTGTCGGACTGAAACTGATCTGCTGTCATCAATTGATCGAGTATTGTGCGACCCAGGGACAGTTTTGCATTTCAATACAAAGGAGATCGTGCGTTAGCAGCGCGACGCACGTTCTTGTTTACGGATAAACATAACCTTTACTGTGGTTTGCTGCTGAAGAACAAGGGAGGTCTTCATTTCCATCTCATATTAATGTCATGTTTTCAATGATAACTTTGAGATACGCTAATCTAACCTTATTAGAAATAGGTCAAAAGAATAGTAGCAGCTCAGTTACGATGAAGTGCCGTTTGTGCCGGTGAATGATGAAGAGATGAAGAGAAAGATGACGATGAAGGGAGAGAAAGAGAGCATGAAATTTGTAGAGAGGCAAGAAAGTGCGCATTTGAAAAAGCCCACGCAGAAGGTAACATATTCCGGCACTTGGTCCGTTATGACCGCAAGGTTTAATGAGTCGTGAGAGGTGGTGGAAATGCTAACATATAATCAAACCTGATCATCATCCTCCTAGCCTTATCCCAGTCAGAACCCGGTGTCTGCTTTCTAGTCAAACGGGTTTTCACTGAATATCAGCTTTTCCACAGAACGACTGCCTGTCTGACCTTCGCAATCCAAAGGGATAGTCATAATTTACTCAAACCGGATATTAAAACCAACCGGACCAGTCGAACATTTGAGATACCTACACCAAACAACCAACAAAACAAATCCAACTAAATGAACGTACCAAACTCAACTACCTACCTATATTCATCTGCAAACAAACCATTTAATTGAATTTTCTATAAATTAAAATCCAAGAGTGTAGATGAACTTACTTACATATTATCTTAGTTTGCAGCGTGCGCGTGTGATAACGGATCATCTAAGGGTCAACTCACACTGGCGCAGAGTCGAAGCGACGCGACGCGTCATGTTTTCGAAATGTTCGCGAATCCACTCGTCTCCAGTCGAGCGTCGTAGTGCGAATGCGCGCGTCAACGCTCGTCGAAGCGCGCTTCCATATTTACATAGCACAAATTTGTACATGTCCGTGTGGTGACGGATTAAGAATACGAATTGTCACCACCCCATATCATCCCATGGGCGTCGTAAGAGCCGACGGAGGGAGCATATTATGCAGAGAACAGCACTGTAAGAGAAGGAAAACTTGATACAAACCCTATACCAACCCGTTTGGCCAGCGTGGTATAGTAGGCCAATTCCTCCTTTCAAAGGAGAGAACTAGTCCAGCAGTGGACTATTAAAGGCTGATGATGAGAAATTTGTACATAAATAGAACAATAGAGATGAATATGCCTTACTCGGAAAAGTATGACGCATCGCGTCGCTTAGACTCTGCGCCAGTGTGAGTTGAGCCTAAGTTATGGCAAGTTAACAAGTAAGTTGTAGCTTGGCTGAAACTTATTCTGATATCGTTAATCTTGTCTTGTGATATATTAAGTTTTGCGTTACTTACTCCATGGGAGGTCTTACTACCGGTGGTGAGGAGTAGTTTATTTTGATTGCTGCTAGATAGACGATCTGATAGACTTATAACCTTATTTAGGGTATTAAGAAGAAGTAATGAGTGAAAAACATATAACTTCCTACCGTGCGAGTTCTTGATTATCCATAGTAATTTATTGTCCTGTTAAGGATTGGCCGTACTATAGCGGCCTGATAATCAAGAAGAAAGGAAACGATCTGGCAGAGATTCATAATATTTTCGAATTATAGGTAAGACTGTTGCACACTTGTATCTCGTAGTAGACTTTTGTACTAACTACAGTTTAGTAGTAAGTAAAATTTTACTATATAGAAAAATCACTGCTGGCTTCATGGTCCAGTGGATAGTGCAGGCGATTGCTGATCGGAGGTCCCGGGTTCGATTCCCGGGTCGGGAAAAAGTGTCAGTGGGTTTTTCCAAATTCTCAGTAGCAGCACGGAGTTTAGTGATGTGTCCAGTAACGGCAATAGGCTCACCCCTTCTTACCCGGTAACGACAATAGGCTAACCCCCTCTTACGTGGGACCTAAAAATTCATGACGAAATGTGGATGTAATACTGCGCTCCTGCCCTTTGGGGATACAGACGTGAGTCTATATACAAATAAATAAAAATAAATAAAGAAAATCAAATTATAGGACCATGTGTTAATGTCAAGCGATTATGCTCAACATCTTCATGCCTTTTGTAGAACCGCAGGGCAGCTTTGTGGCGAGCTGAATGTGTGTGGCGACACTGCGGTCCCGAATGCTTCAGAGAGTCGGTCAGGGCCTCGTCTCCGGCTTGCCTTTATTGGCTTTTAGTGGGTAGGGTTGGAGTGGATTTCTAAGAGCGTCCACAGGATCCTGGACTCTGGCTTGCCTTAGTTGACCGGCCAGAGGGAAGTCGCAAGAGCTATTTGCTCGGGGGTGGAAATGTCATTGTCAAGAGCGTAATTACGGGGAAACCCGCTCCGGGTCACGAGACCCGAAACCGGTGACGCACCGCTCGACACCCCTAGCCGCTCACACCGGTGTTGCCCTCTTGTTGCCTTTATGGTAGAGTTTATTTGCCTTGGCGGTTATTTAGAGAATCCAGTGAGTTGGGGAGTCACCGTCTGCCCCTTTTCGACGTACTATAATAGTACTTAGGGTAGACGCCGTTCTTCATCCATAGTGGTCACGTTTATTGATTCATTAAACACCCATCCCAATAGCCCAGAAATATTAGTATCCATACAATTAGCAATAGTCCTACACCTGCTGCGGCTAATCCGTGGCTGTACTCCATAGTGCTGTTATGAAGGCTCCTCAGTAGGTGTCCCATTACATCCTAGATTAAAACTCTCAAAGGGCCTCTGCGCGTTGGACCTAATTATGTCTCCGTGTACGCCTGCCAAAGGGCCGTGTACTTTTTCAACAACATATGTTAGAAAAGTACGCGTGATAGAGAAACAAATATTGTACTTAGTAAATTTACTCGACAAAACTTAACATGTCCACAACAGTACCTAACACTATGCCAACCGGCTGGCGTGACATAGGCTATAATTATATCCCATTGTAACGTATATAAGTAGAAGCCTATTTTCAGCTATGGACTACAAAATGGCCGAATGATAATACTTTATCTACCACCAGGCACTTTTCTAGATTCCCTGTCATCTAATGACAACATCTAAAAGAATAACGCACAGCCTGAACCTCAGACCCCCTTCCACATTAAACATAAATGCGCCCGCCACCAAACCAAATTCATTCCAAACCCGTCATAATTTATTCCTAAACAAACAAAGTGAAAACGAACAAACAATTGAATCAGACAGTTAAATCAAGAAACAATTCTCTGAGATTCTGCGCAGAAGGGAATACTGAATGAAATCTTTAGTTTCTTAAAACGTACCACCAAGTTTGTTAAATTTTGTTAAGATTAACTTCATAGACAGCGTTAATAACTTGTGCAAACGCGGCGACTGAGTTGAAATTTATAATTTATGACTAACTTGATAACGCGGCGTTGGCTGTGAAGTGCCGTATGGATGATGTATATTCTAGTGCGGTTCATGTCGATATCGGCCTGCCACTTTTCCTGGTTTAAATCTCATTTCCTATTTGGTAGATTCCGGGGCGAATCAAACCTAAGGAAGCTGGGTTCAAGGTTATTCTAACAGAATAAAAAAAATTGTATGCATTATGTTTTCGCAAAGTTATAGCATTTTAAGCTACCCTAGTGCTGGTGGGTCGAAAAAGACCTGCCACGCACTGGCGGAAAAATCGTTGAGGGCACATTTCGACTTGCCACCGCGCCAACGTGTTAACTGAATCCTGGACCTTGAAAGCATACCTACAGAAGACGGTTCGATGCTTTGGTTGTGATTCATGTTGCATATTCCCTAGTGGTCGGTCTTCAGAGCCAACACGTCTCGTTATTCAGCGAAGCCATGTGCATCTGACCACGGCCGCACGCGAATAAGGGCAGCTAATAAACGAAAGGATGGCATAAGATGTTCCGATCTTAAGAAGAAGAAAAGTCACGCTTTTAATGTAAGTGCGTAAAATCCACAAGAAAGAGCGGGCAATGAAGCTCTCGGCGATCAAGATTCACAATATTCAATAATGTTAAATAATTTCGGCTTTGATGCAGCTATGGCTCTTTTTATTTAGTTAACTGACATTAATATACAAAACAAATGACAAGTAAACTATTGAGATAAACGTGTAAATAAAATGTTCTCCAGAGTTTTTTATAAATACCATGCGGCAGTTCTATAGTCATCAATCGTTTGGTTACTATAATATTTCCAGGTATGATTAATTGCCCTCGCTTCGGACCTTGATTCGTTCCATAGTCCGGAGCGAGATGTGTTCGGACGCCGCCGGCGCCGCGCCGCCTCCTTTTGTGTGACGGTGATGTCGATCAAGGAGGCAGCGGAGCGGGATCCCCCACGCGACCTGTCTCCACCCGCAGAACCGGGCGTCGTCGCTGGAGGGCGCTCAACGATCTCCGGCCACCGTGAGTACCTACATGCCAGCGGGCGGCGGGTCTGTTTTGGACCACCCGCCGTCCGCTAGGCCCGAGAGGCGGCGCACGTGTTCCGCGTGCGCCTCTCGTAGCGTTAGTAGACTACGTCGTTCTTTTCCGCTCGTAGGATGAAAGAGGATGTATAAGGGCAAGTATGATGGATGCAGATGGATACATGTGAGAGACGGTGCCCGCCTCGCCGGGTCAGCGCAGGCAGGGTCGCGGCAGTAATGCTAACGTAGTTCCCGTGACCCCGCCATTCAATGGGATCGGATAGAGGAACACCATGGTGGTTTTAGTGGTTTTAGTCCCGGCGCTTTTCGTCGGGGAATCCCACACTCTCCCTAGCCTGGGCCTTTAGGGGCCCAGCCTGGGGGGGTTAGTTAGTTAGTTAGTTTGTTGGATAGGTGTTTTCCGCACTTAGCCACTGAATTGGGCCATTGTGCGTGAGCAGTGACACGGTTGTCGACTGCTACTCATACCATGCAAGCTCCTTCCAGAAGGCCATGAGTTGACCAGTGTTGCGTATGGCTTCGCTCATGGTTCTGGGATTGTTCAGGAACCTCGTCCGTTGGTCGCTCACGCTGGTACACTGTAGGATCACATGAGCAGGTGTTTCTTCGGTCTCCATCCAGCCCCTACATAGTGGGCTGTCCGTGACGCCGATATTGTAGAGATGCTTGTTTAGTGGACAGTGGCCAGTTATTATGCCAGTCAGATGCTTGAGTGTTTTCCTGTTGGCGTGCAACAGTTTGTGCGAGAGTCGTTTGTCTAATACGGGAAAGGCATCTTTAGATTGCCTACACTCTTTTAACTCTGCCCACTCTTTTGCGTGTTGATGTAGGGTTCTCTCGCGTAACCATGTTTTTAGTTGGTTGAAAGGTATCGGAACAATTGGTTCGGGTCCCAGGGTTGTTGTGTCCGATCCTTTCCTTGCCAGTTGGTCTGCTGCGTCATTGCCCGTGGAGTCACTGTGTCCTCGTATCCACTGGAGCGTGACCCGATTCCTCGCTGCAGTTTTCTGCAGCTCTTGGTGGCACTCCATAATTAGGCCGCTGTTAAAGCAGTTGCCGTCGAGAGCTTGTAGTACTGAGGCACTGTCTGTGATGATGCGTACCGACAGGTTACTCACGTTTCTGGCCGCAATCGCCGTCGCCGCCCTTATAATCCCAACGCATTCAGCTTGGAAGATGGTGTTGAGTTTACCAAGCGATGTTGAGAGATTGATGTTCAAGTCATGGGAGAATACTCCGGCACCTGTCCCATACTTTGTTTTTGAGCCGTCTGTGTATACTCTAACTTCGTGTATACCAGAACTATCCTTGTGCTCTTCTTGCAGTTGTATGCGGTATTTTTTGTCAAAGACAAAGGCTTTAGGTATGAGGTCGCACGTTGCATCTAGCATCGGGATCTCGTTAGTTAATGTCGTTTTCAGGCGTGCATGGGTTATTCTGTCGTCTCTTCTCCAAAGCCCGAACTTGTCGAGTCGGATCGCTGCGGCACCTGCTTCCTGCTGGATGATGAGGTGCAGTGGTCGCAAGTCGAGGAGCACCTCCAATGCCGCCGTTGGAGTTGTTTTCGTGCAGCCTGTTGTGGCCAGACAGGCGAGGCGTTGTATGCTCTGCAGCTTGTTCTTGACTGTGCTTAGTTGAGTGCGTGGCCACCACACTACTGCACCGTATGTGAGCATGGGGCGTATTATGGCAGTGTAGATCCATAGGGTGATGAATGGTTTGAGACCCCATTTCTTGCCTATTATTCTCCTGCACTGCCAGAAGATTGTACATGCTTTTGTGGTTTTAGTGGTGATGTGTTTATTCCAGTTGAGCTTGTGGTCGAGTGTTACGCCCAGGTACTTGACTTCACTCGATATGTTAAGCTCCGTGCCAAAAAGTTTTGGTTTTCTGGTCATACGGATGTTCCTTTTGTTGGTGAAAAGTACTAGCTCCGTTTTATTTGGGTTGACCGTCAGTTCGTGGCGGTTGCACCATTGTTCCATGATCCTGATGGCTGCTTGCATCCGATACTGGATCATGTCTTCCGAGTTTCCTTTGATCAGGATGGTTATGTCATCTGCGTAGCCGACCGTGTAGAAGCATTTGTCATTTAGGCTTCTCAACAGATCGTCTACCACTATGTTCCAGAGCAGGGGTGATAGGACTCCTCCCTGTGGGCAGCCTTTTGCTGCTATGCCCCTTGTGGTGGTGTTAACCGTGAATTGAATAGCCCTTTGTTTCAGGAGTTGATCAATCCAGCCACTGACGGTTTGTTCAACTCCGAACTTGTCGAGGGCTCGGCTAATGCTGGTGAATTTAGTTTTGTCGAAGGCGCCTTCTATGTCAATGAAGGCGCCTAAGGTCATTAGTTTGTCAGATAGCGCTGTCTCTATGGTCCCCACTACAGAGTGAAGCGCTGATTCCGTTGATCTGCCACTTCTGTAGGCGTGTTGTTGCGGGTGTAGTGGTCTGCGTAGCAGTGCGCCTTCCCGCAGGTATCTGTCAACGAGCCTCTCCAGCGTTTTCAGCAAGAAGGAGGTTAAACTGATAGGTCTGAACGATTTTGCTTGAGTGTAATCGGTTTTGCCCGGTTTTGGGAGAAATATGACTTTTACTTCCCTCCACCTTCGTGGTATGTAATTGTGCGCTATAGATGCTCTATATATGCTGAGTAGCTGTGGCACAATCGTTTGCAGCCCCATTGTAGAAGTGCTGGTGTTATTTCGTCCAGACCTGCAGATTTGTACGGCTGGAAGCTGTCAATTGCCCATTTCAGCCGGTCCACGGTAACCATGTTGTTGGCTATCGTCCAGTCTGTTTGGGTCGGTGGTCTGTGTTCAGATTCTTCCCAATCACAGTCGTCGGTCACAGTGCAACCTGGGAAGTGTGTTTCAATTAGCACTTGGCTAATTTCTGTATCTGTGATTGCGTAGGTGCCATCAGACTTTCTGATGGAGCCTAGGGTCTTGTTGCTGTCCTAGGATAGGATCTTTTTTACCCTGGCTGCCTCGCATGTGGAGTTAATGTTCGTGCAGAAATTACGCCAGGACTCTCCCCTGCGGAATCGTATGCGTTTCTTGTAGTGCGACTGGACTTCTTTATATTTGTCCCAGTCCGTGTCTTTCCTTGTGTTTTTGGCCCGGTTGAAGAGTTTTCTCAGATTGCGCCTGAGTTTCTCCAGTTCTGATCCCCACCATTGAGTTTTACTACCAGTTTTCGGTAGTGTGGTGGGGCAGGCTTGTTGATAGCTACGTTGTATGCATTTCGTTAATAAGTTAGTGTTGTGTTCTATGTGTGCAGTGCTGTCGGTCATGTTGAAATTTGACATGGCTATTTCTTGTTCGAGCAGGGTCTTGTATCTCGCAATGTTGGTATTGCGTGGGTTGCGCTTTGGTTGTTGGACCCTCTCTTGCACTAGTATGTCATAGCAGATACGCCTGTGATCGGCGAAGGATGGTTCGACACATGCCAGTTCGTGACGAGTTTCGCGGCCCCATCCGATGCCAGTGTAACGTCTACTATGGTTTGATATCTGGAGCTAACAAAGGTGGGCTCTGAGCCGTTGTTGACTACAGATAGGGTTGTTGTGAAAATGTATACTGTTAGGGTCTCACCTCGTCTGTTTGCCTCAGGGCTTCCCCACAGTGGGTGGTGGGCGTTGGCATCTGCCGACAGTATTATTTGCCAGCCGTGGTCCTCACAGTGCTGCACTAGCTCGGCCAGCTCTTTCGATGGGATCTCCTCATCTCCAGGCATATAAACCGAGGCTAGTACTAGCATCTGATCGCCGGGCCCTGTTCGTATCCCCACGGCGGTGAGGTCTCTAGAACAGAAGTTAGTCAGCAGCAGTGCTGATATTGTTCGGGGAATATATATGCATGTTCTTGGCTTAGGAGCCGAGCTTTTGTGCAATATCTTACCTCCGATGTTGTTGAGTCCACATATGGTGTCGCCTCTAATCCACGGCTCCTGGATTAGGGCTATGGTGTGGTGGTTAACCTCCAGCAGCCTGCGTAGGGTAGCCGTTGCAATCCGCTTGTGCTGGAGGTTTGTTTGTACGACTCTAGTCTGACGAAGATCCGAGAACATTAATGTCCACGGACTCCCCGTCAGACGAGTCATGCTCGTCGTCAACTCCCGTCATAGCGATGTTTGTCGCTGCGGGCGTTGTTTGTGCATGGGCTGTGCCCGACGTGCTGGGAACGGCCGGTGTTGCCACTCGTCCCTGTGTGTGTCTGGTGGCGGGCGGCATCTCTCTGGGCGCGGCAACCGTCCTGCCAGCCCCTGCCCCGGCAGCGTGGAACAGTACGTACACGCTGCCGGTGAAGAAGGAGACTCGGCGGTCGCGCGCCTCGATTCTCGGGACCTCCGATTCGGGGATGCCCAAGGACAGGTATAGGCCGTGCTCCTGCATGGTAGCGCTGTACAGTTGCCATGTTTGGACAGCGTACCACGGGTTTTGGGCAGCTAGGAGTTGGTGGATCTTCATGAGTTCCAGGCTGGTCGACCTCGGCAGCCAGAGCGATGCGCGTACGCGCTTCGCAAGATCCGTCTGCCTGATGACGGTCAGCCTGGTTCCTTCGATCGGTGACTTCAGTCCCGCTACCGTTTGTCTGAGCCACGCCAGTGATTTCTCATCCTCGCACCATAGCTTTAGGACTCCTCCTGCTGCGAGGGGTTTGCCTCTAAAGGATGGCGCGAGAGCGGGCTCGTTGTTTGACGGTGGAGCAAAGGCTGCTTCCATGATACGCTCCTCTATGGAGAGTTCGAGCTGCCGTGCTTGTTCCACCGTCAGGTCTGTGGGTGGAGTGGCAGCGACGGCCACCATCAGATGCGAGTTCGTCGCATCAGCGTAGCTCATCGCTGCCCTTTTTGGTGTTGCGTCCACTCTTGCACGCTTCGACGTGGCGCTTGGTGGTGTGTCGTCGTGACGGTTCCTCTTCGACGGTGTCGCCGAAGTGGGCCGTCCCGAGAGCGCCGGGGTGGTCGGTGCGTGTCGTTGTCCGCCTTTTCTAGGGCCGCGTTTGCGGCGTGGCCCGGTGGTGCCCCATGAGGCTGCCGACTCCGCATCTCCGACTGCCGTCGGAGGGGCGTGATGGGGAGTGCCCGGCGCTGCACCGGCCGGAGCGGTGCATGCAGCCGGCGGGAGCGAGCCCGAAGGCTCACCCTTCGCCGTCCGCGTGGCTTCCGCTTGCGTGCCTAAGCCGCTGCGTCCACCAATCGCTCCGCGTCCGGCCGGTTGCTTCGTCCTGGGCGGTTCCCTCATTGCACTGGCTGGGGCCGGTTGTCCACGCTGGTGCGTTGTACCAGCTGTTTGTCTTGCGGGGGGTGCGTTCGCCGATGTTGTCGGTTCGCTTCCAACCGCGGGGGGTGCGTTCGCCGACGTTGCCGGTTCGCTACCTCCCGCGGAGGGTGCGTTCGCCGATGTTATCGGTTAGCTACCTCCCGTGTGTGCTGCGTACTCACGCTGGCGTCGATGATGACGTGAGCGCTTTCCGCGGTGTTTACCTCTACCGGTTACAGTTGTCGCGGAGCTAACGTTCGCCTCGCGGCGTTCGTCTGCTCGACGCGGTACAACCGTCCAGGAGGTGGTGGTAATGTGTTCTGCACGAGGCACGGCACTTGCCAGGTCGTGCAGGTCTAAGCTACTCCTACTGTTGCGACTGAGTGAAACATTGCCCCCCCCCAGAATA
This sequence comes from Euclidia mi, assembly GCA_944739405.2. Lineage (NCBI taxonomy): Eukaryota > Metazoa > Arthropoda > Insecta > Lepidoptera > Erebidae > Euclidia > Euclidia mi. The sequence continues at coordinate 50,255,220 of OX123203.2, forward strand.
CGTGGGGCAGCCTGAACCCGAGGGTGCAGGGAGGGATTCTCCAGCGTCGCGGACGCTGGTACCCTCCTGGGGTAGTTCCTTATTTTGTTCCACTTCCATAATTTTTTCGGTTTCGTATGAGCGTGTGCTTGGGCGTGTGTGTATTTGTTTTCATGTAGGTGTGGTGTGTGTATGTGTATGTGTGTGCGTCCGTATGAATGATTGTATAAGTGTGGTGAATGTATGTGTGTGCGTGCTTGTGCATGTGTGTGGGTGAGGGCGGCTGGAGGTTTTCGTTACGTCTGTTTCATAGGGAACCAGACCAAGAACGGGCGGCAACCTCGGGAAGGATAGTCAACCAGCCTTGCCTTAGGGATCTTCACGACTTGCGCTCTCCCCTAAGGCCATTCGCCAAACTCTGCAACGGACGCGAATGCAGAGAGTAGAAGTCAGTGCAGTTCAATGGAGTTAAGATGAAATGAGGTGCACGGGCTTCCGCCCTGGGGCCTGGGGAGCCTGGGGGGGTTAGTCCGTAAATTGTTTGGTTTCCATCATGAGCAAAAAAAAAATAGGTATGACTAATTGCCAGCTATTAGGGCTCGGTTGCATCCAAGATTTTCGTCTTGGAGCCCGGAGTCTAACCAGGTTTCACAGAATATTAGCTTTCCCACAGAGCGACTGCCATCGACAGCGATATACCACGACTTAGCTTTTTTGTTATTAATTTGTTATAAGTGTTTTCGATTTTATAGTAAAGACTCAGTTTCTGGCATTTATATTATTTATATCTTATATTTTATTCTATCGTTGCTCAGCTGAAGTTTGGGTAGAATCTTATCTGATTAATTGTGCAGAAAAAGCGAACAGTCCTTCCCATGAAGCCATTTGACTCTCCGATAAAGGTAGGTAGTAGATTATTAGAAAGCTACAAATTGACATTTAAATACAGCTAATTATAATATACTCAAGAATATACTTGTAATCTATAGATAAAAGCATTATTCGACAGAAATGACAATACCCTGTAGGGTTTGACAGGATGGAGGCGAAAAAGGGCCTTTTGTTTTACGAAAGTTGTTTAGAAGGGGAGTTTTGAAACGACGAGGCTCTTTACAGAAGGAGTACGTATTTACGCACTTAATTAACAAGTTATGTAAATAAACTCTTTTAAAAGAACATTGTAACTTTAGGCAACGATACTGTTTTACTATGGGTCTTATGGCCTTAAGAGGGTAGTAATGATTTAAATAACTTATCTTGAGTCTAGGTGGTTTTTGTGTCCGTTACTTAATTATTTGCAAGTACCCAGGGTATAGTCTTAGTGCGAAAGTTGTTTGATATAGGATTTAATGACAACCTACAGAACTAAATATAAATGTTTCAACAAGAGTCCACATTACCAGTGGTGTGATCGAACAGAAGGTGTAGTTACCTTTCTCACCTTATAGTCTATCGCCCTCCTCTGCTAGATCGTCATCATCATCAACCCTTAACAGTCCACTGCTGGACTAGGCCTCTCCTTTCAAAGGAGGAATTGGCCTACTATACCACGCTGGCCAAGCGGGTTGGTATAGGGTTTGTATCAAGTTTTTCTTCTCTTACAGTGTTGTTCTCTGCATAATATGCTCCCTCTGTCGGCTCTTACGACACCCCTGGGATGATATGGGGTGGTGACATTCCGTATTCTTAATCCGTCACCACACGGACAAGACACTGCTGGATGTAGGTTACTAATTTTCAACACAAAAGCATTGAGAATCAATAGAAGGATTACACAGATTTATATTTTCAAAGTTAGTAATTATACATGTATTTTTAATTACTCAATTGAGATCCATTACATAGTCATACCGTGACCACAGTTCTGTTGGTGTAACTTATGGCGAAACATCGGGACACATAGAAGATATTGTTTCACCTTTTCTTTTCTCAAAATTACGTCATTAACGGGTTATCCGTTACATTAATAGAAGAAAGCAAAAATAATATCAGTAAAACAAATAAAGTGTTAAATTACAATAATAAAATTAAAATTAAATCTATATCAAAATATACAAAAAGATAAAAACATCGAAAGACGGATACATGAAAAGCAAAATAGAATCTACTTATAACAAGAACTAAAAATTCCTCCGTGGTCAAGTGTATAGCGTATGCGACTGCTGATCAGAGGTCCCGGGTTCGATTCCCGGTCGGGCAAAAGTGTTACTGGGTTTTTCCGAATTCTCAGTAGCAGCACGTAGTCTGGTGATGTGCCCGGTAACGGCAATAGGCTTGCCCCCTATTACGTGGGACCTAAAAATTCATGGCGAAATGTGGGATTAATATTTACACCTCTGCCTATCCCTTCGGGGACATAGGCGTGACACTATATAAAATAAATAAAATTTTCTACAATGGGCGAAAAGCTAGACCCCTATATAACCCTAATTACTCTATTAAATCTAAAGTACAACCAAGACAAACATCAATTAATACACTAAAATGGCCGCTCCCAACAGTAGATGTACACAAACTATCACCATGTCTCCAAGAAGTACAAACTTGAGGAAACCTCATTAGCCACTGTTGGACAGAACATAAATTTGGAATCGTATTTTCAATTATGTTGTGTAAGTTAACAGGACATTTCCCGAGCGGCCCCGCCGTACTTCCCTTTTAAGACATACGGATTCATAGTTTAGTTTGTGTATTTGTTTGTGCGCTGTAAAGTAATTATGCCATGAGCTTCGATTTTTTCACGAGTTTCGATAGTTGGATTTTGCTTATCAAAATCGTATAATTGTGGTGACTAAAGCCCGTTTACAATATATATCTATCGACTTTCGATCGCAACTCGCAAGTCAGCCGAAACGTTGGCAAATACCGAGGTATTTATGCCTTAAATATATTATTTGACTGCACGGTTGGCGTAGTGGTTTGACACTGCACCGAAGTGTTGTGGGTTCGATCCCCATACGAGACAACACTTTGTGTAATTCATAAATTGTTGTTTCGAGTCTGGGTGTTCATTGTGTTCGTTAGTTGTATGTTTGTAAAGTCCCTCGCGACGCATGAGTTAGCCCTAAAGTTGTCCTTTAAGAAAAAATGGCTAAATATGTTTGATGGTTAAGCAGTTATTATTTGTTTTTAATAGGCGGCAAACGAACAGACGGAACGCCTGATGGTAAGGAATTATCGCCGCCCATGTACACAAGCAACACCACAGCAGTCACAACTGCGTTGCCGCCTCTAGGGGTTGGGAAAAAGGATGGGATGAGGAGTGGGATGAGGTAGAAGGAATAGGGGATAGGCTCTCCGGCTCTCTCACTCACCGAACGAAACGCAACAGTTTAGGTACTGTTGCTTTACGTCGATTTTCTGTGAGAGGGTAGTACTTCCCCGGTCGAGCCGGCTCATTCATGATGAAATCAGCAAGTTGCCATGACTTACTGATCGTTCGTGGACTGCAGTCCACTAGGTACCACCTATCACCTAGCCTGGTCAGGGTACCTTCCTCTAGTTGGATAAACACTACACCTTATCCCTCCACAAACGAATGGCACCAACATTTTACACATATACATTCACATTCACATATTCTGGTTACATCGCCGGCCGACCTTTTCAGCCGTGTGTCCCACAAACTTCACTGGGAATCAACTATGCCTAACTTTAGAATAAACTTGAGTACGTCTGTTTCGATATGTGGAACTAGCTGGCGAGTTTATTATGTATTATATCATATTCCCACCGGTGTTCGTTGATCGCTACTGTCCGCGGTCCGTTGCTTGTTTACTTATAGTTACTTGCTAACTTTGTTCGTTTCGTTCGGTTTTATTTTGTGGATGTGACTTCTTTGTCTTCTGGAGCTCAAGGAGGTTTGTATGTGATTTTTGAGCAGAATAGATGTCTGTTTTTGAGTTTTATTGCGGTTTCGTTTCGTTTTTAATGTAAGTTTTGGTGTTTTTTATTTAATTTACAGTGTTATCTTTGTGAACGTCATATAGAACGAATGGTTAATGGTAGTTTAGTATTCTTAATTACTCATTCTCATGATGTATTTAAAGCCATGGATACATTTGATTAAAATCAGGAAGAGATCTTTGATGATTATGATAAATGCTTAAATTGACCTTCAACTAGGCGCCGCGAATTATACAGGTTCTTTTCTTGTTAGGAACAAATATTTTTCACGCGTTCCATGTACCAGGAATGACATAATTTTATTATCATTGATAACCAATGATGTTACAAAAGTAAAATGTTACAAAAGTAAAAATAAGTAGACATGGTATAGGCGTACCAAAAGCAGGACGCTAAACATAAGCCAGTTGGCAAGTCTGACATATGTGTGTGTGAAGTCGCGAGCTGGCGTCAAAGTGAAACTGACACATCTTGTCAACCGAAAATAAAATAAATATGGACTTATCGATGTGTGCTTAAAGGCCTATCCACACGACACGACTTTAAGTCCAACTTGACTAAATCACTTGATGAAATCGTGACGTGTAGACGCCAGTCGTCCAACTCAAGTTCGTCGGGTGGGCGGTACCACCAGATTTTAACCAATCGGGTGGACGGAATGAAAATCAGGGATTTGATTCTGTCGTGTAGACGGGCAAAGCCAATTCGATTGAAAATTTGATCAGTGGTAAAATTGTGCTGTGTGGATGGGCCTTTATGGCCATTTTCAATATTCGCACTATAGATATATTTGTAGATTTTAGATTCGTGTTTGACATATTTTGTATGGAGCTTATGACAAAAACTGTCAAAAACGAATCTAAAATCTACAGATCCATCTATAGTTCGAATATTGAATTCCGTAGTTAAAGTACCGTTTCTACGGATTGATTACTACGTAGGTAACGTATCTACCTCTTTCTTGTAATATCATTATTGATAAACATTGATTTTCTTTTGTGGTTATGTTGAGAGATTGTTGATTGAATCATATCATCAGTAACGCTGTTGGCCAAATAACCTATATATGCAGGGAAGCATTGTTATAATTAAATGTCATGTACTCTTTCTTCAAGTGTTATTTATTTTACACTTGTGTACGCGCAAACCATTTCTATTTCCCAGAGGTGTCATGAATCAGTTGTTGTAATAGCCGAGCAGAAAAGAGTGGGCCAATATTGTATCTTTGTGTAATATTATAACTGTTTTCTATTTTATTGCTATAATATTTTGTGTCTTGGGACAATACATGTATTATTAACTGATCCATAAGTAGGCAGGGTTTATACTATCTTAATATATAAAATCCTTGCGTTACTGACTGACTGACAGACACGCTACAGCGAAACTAATGGGCGCAGGTAGCTGAAATTTGGCATGTATGTTCCTTGGGGATCGTAGGGGTGCACTAAGAAGGGATTTCCCGAAATTCCCACGGGATCGGCCAAACGGGTAAATTTAAAAAAAATGCAAATTGAAAGACATGTGAAGTCTGCCAACCCGCACTTGGCCAGAGTGGTGGACTATGGCCTTATCCTTCTCATAGTGAGAAGAGGTCTGTGCCCAGCAGTGGGACAGTTTAAAGGGCTGATAATGATAATATAAAGTTTTTGTTTATCCTGGACACAGGTTTCACACGATAATTTGATCCTAAACTAAATAGAACCTTTACTGTTGCAATCTGAAAGCTGAAAAATGTATTTACCTATGTATATCTAAGGATATGCATAATAGACCTTTTTTTTGGTGTCGTGTTGGAAAATCCTCATGGAGTCCCTTCGCCCTGGGGGAGAAGGACGAAGGGGACTGTCAGACTCTTACTGACTAAAAACCAACCCGTGCTCCTCATGTACCCCCGACGGGTATTGGCCCGCCAGATGATCAGGCGGGCCCCGAACGAAACCCCCTTGGCGGTGGATGAAGGTGTTGGGCTCCGCTGCCAAAACACCCAGCGGCTGCAGAGGATAGGGAGGATGGCAACGCAACACCGCATCTCCTCTTCCTCTGCGGCCCCACCGCGACGCAACGATGGTGCGCCCCCATTTGGTCGCGGGAGATAGGGCGCGCGGCAACGCAATACCGACACGCCTCTCCTCCCGCGACCGCGCCCGACTGCGAGGTACAGGCAGAACTATCCCCCGCACCCGCACCTTGGGACGCAACCAACGCAGGCCTCACGCAAGCCCACGTGGAGCGTCCCCTCCCGGGATTCCGCTTAGCTTCACCGTGGGTGTACCTCAAACCCACGGTTGCTGAGGCCTCCCACCACGACAAGGTGGAGATACCACGGAGGGGATGCATAATAGACCTGACATAGCATGTTTATATAATAGTTTAGATTCAACTAATCTTTCCTTTCAATAAAAGAATATTCATTAAAAAAAATAAGTTGCTAAAACTGCCCCGAATATACGTTTACTTTTTCAGTTTCTGATCCCAGTTCTATTTCTCTCCTGCGCCACGACACATGTCTTTGGTGGTAGCTTCATACAAGTAGGATCTCTTGAGGTCTCTTTTATTAAGGACTACCAGCTCTATGACGAACGATCTCTACCACGATTATATTCAAGTAGTTTTAGAGCAATGTAAACTACTAGCTGTCGTCCACGGCTCCACCCGCGTGGATGTCGGTTATCGCGATTAAAACTATCCTATGTCCTTCCGCAGGTCTTTAATTGATCGAAGAATTATAAATATTGATCCCATAAAAAAAATCCTCATCATACTGGACAACTACTGTAAAGCCGTCAAGTCTGTATATGGTATAACACAGATGGGCTCTTATAGTTCCTCATCAGAAGTTTCAGATCTTCGATTTTTATAAGTCAACAGAAAATGCTCATCAGACTGAACAACTTATGCAAAGACGTCAAGTCTGTATATGTTATAGTGAAGCTGGGCTCTTGGAGTTCCACATCAGATGTTTGAGATCTTAAATTTTTAATCTTTCATCAGAAAATGCGCATCAGGCGTAATGTTTTTTGCTAAACCGCATTTTTTTATGTCTTATAGTTTCGGTGGGCTGTTGTGGTTCTGCATAAGGTGGTCCACTTTCCAAAATCAATTATAGCCTATATGTTGCCCAGGCCTAATAACAATATAACAAAAAAGTTTCATTCAAATCCGTCCAGTAACTTCGGAGATTAGCGTGTAATAATAATAATAATAATAATAAGCCCCTCAAATCCAACCATACGTCCGAGTCGACCATCAGACTCACGTGGGGGGCGGACACGCGACTTATTTGTTACTGGCGCGGCAAACATGGCTCTGGGAACCCATTAAAATGGAGACTCGTTCAAAGAGAAAACGTTTAGGACCGCTGCCCGGGGGCGATCGCCGGGGCACACCTGGAGCTGACGCTGGGTGTCTCAGCATACAAACCGTCAGCGGTGAGGGGTTGAACAGGCGGACCCCCACCGACAAGGATACTACAGCCGAAATCACTGGCGACGGTCAACAAATGACAGACAGGATTAACACCCCAATAGAACCATATAGCTCAAGTACACTATCATATACACCATCTAAATCATCATCACCTTCACTACCGTCGTCACCACCCACCACTAACTCTAACACAGTACCCACTCCAACCTTGAATGTTGCACGGGAGGCTAGTAGCTTTCTACCCGTGTCCACCAAGGCTGGAAAACCAAGATCACGCATGAGATGGAGTAAGGAAGTAAACATATTCATCATGCGCACATACTTACACATAACAAGATTAGAAACTGACATGACCACGTATAGGCAACGCTTGCATGAACTTTTCACACAACAATACCCTGAGATTAATGTAAGTGAACAAAGAGTTTCAGATCAACGCCGTACAATTGTTAGAAATAGACTTTTATCACAAGAAGAAATAGACAAATTGAAAGAAGAAGTACGAGCACAGCTGGAGGATATAGACAATAATATTAATACGAATTCAATCACACAAACACATCGTTCATTAGACAACGAACTACAATCGCTCATTGAAACCCAACCAAGCACACAATCTCTGACGTTCTATCACACACAAAATACACACATATCTCATACCGCCACACAAACCGAAAGTCAGACCGTAACATTAGAAAATGATATAGAAACGTTCCCCGATCAAAATGTATCCATAGATACTACAGATGCGTGTACCCTTGAAATAGAAAATAAATTTAAAACAACTATAATGCAATACTCTGGAATGAATCCAGCACACCGACCGAAATTACCCAAACTTAGGTACACACCAAAGCTTGCCCACCTACTTAATTTATTTAATCAAAAAATACTCACCCAATATACACCCGACGACATACAGTTAAAAGACCTACACACTCTTATATATTGCACAGCTGTAGTAATTTCAGAAGAGCTAGGCTATAAAATAACACACTATGCAGGCAATAAAAAATCAAAAACCGTATCAAAACCTCATTGGCAACAGAGATTAGAAAAAGATATAGAAAAACTTAGAGCAGACTGCGGTAGACTAACCCAATACATAAACAATAACAGATCCAACAAAGTACTTAAGAGAGTTGAGGCAATATTTAGAAGCATGACCACCCACACCAGACACGAAAACTTCAATAAAAAGCCGGAGGAGTTTTTGGATACATTGAAACAGAAATTAGCCCTAAAAGTCCATAGATTAAAAAGATACAAGAAAGCACTAGAACGTAAAAATGATAACGGTTTGTTTTCTAGCAATGAAAAGAACTTTTATAGAAATTTAAAGCAGCCAAAATCAGATATAGTATTAGATGATAACATAGAATTACCAACTGTAGAACAATTCGAAAACTTTTGGTCCGACATATGGGAAAAGCAGGTACATCACAACGAACATTCTAATTGGGTTAGAAGTGAAGAAAGTAATTGGCAATCAATAGAAGAAATGGAATTTAACGAAATAACTGAAAGCGATTTAACTAGAATAACTGCAAGACTACACAATTGGAAATCTCCTGGCATAGATAAAATTCATAACTTCTGGTATAAAAAATTAAATTCGGTACACAAGGTTCTAGCAGTAAATCTTACAAATATTGTCTTAGGAAAACAAAATATCCCCGACTTTTTAGCCACAGGAATAACTTACATGCTGCCAAAAACTCAATACTCACCACAGCCTTCACAATACCGGCCAATTACATGCTTGCCCACAATTTACAAAATATTAACGTCGGCAATTACATCAAAAATCAATAACCATATAGAACATCACAACATCATAGCAGAAGAACAAAAAGGGTGCAGACGGGGCCATATGGGATGCAAAGAACAATTAGTTGTAGATTCTGTAATCCATAAACATGCCGCCACAAAAAGTAGAAACTTACACTGCACCTACATCGATTACAAAAAGGCCTTCGATAGTATTCCGCACTCATGGTTAATAAAAATTTTACAGATATACAAAATAAACACTAAGTTAATAAATTTCCTACAATGTATCATGGCCCAATGGAAAACTACACTAAATTTAAACTACCGCGATAAAGTCATCACAACCAGAGAAATATCCATAAAGAAAGGAATATACCAAGGAGATTCTCTAAGTCCCTTATGGTTCTGTCTTGCTCTCAACCCCCTCTCTCACCTATTAAATAGTTGCCAGGCCGGATATTCTCTTAAACACACCACAGCAGAAGTTACTATCTCACATCTCATTTATATGGACGACATTAAATTGTATGCAAAGACCGATAAAGAAATGAAAAAGTTAATACAAACCACGACAGAGTTTAGTAAAGACATAAATATGCAATTTGGTCTAGATAAATGCAAAACAGTTCACATAATACGAGGCAAGATAAAACCTGGCAACTATGACATTAACACAACGGAATCAATCACAGCACTAGAATCTACAGATTTATATAAATATTTAGGATACAGGCAACTCAAAGGACTTGATCACACAATCATTAAACAAGCACTAACCGTAGAATATAAGACAAGAGTAAATGCACTTTGCAAGACGCAACTTTTAGGCAAGAACTTAATAAAAGCAGTGAATACCTACGCAATCCCTATCTTAACGTACTCATTTGAGGTAATTAAATGGACAAAGACAGATATACAACAAATAGAGAGAGTTACACGCACTACACTCACTAAACACAATAATCTACACCCTAAATCAGCAATAGAGAGGCTAACCATCAAACGCCAAGATGGAGGGCGAGGCCTAATAGACATTTACCACCTTTGGCAAAAACAAATTAACAACTTAAAAACGTTTTTCCACGCAAAATCTCATACCAGTAAAATCCACAAGGCCATTGTAACAAATGATTACAACTACACACCACTCAACTTGAATAATCAAACAGATACACAAAACACTAACATTCATGATCCACATAAGCAAAAATTAGAAGAATGGAAAAAGAAATAGACTAAGATCCCGCGACAAATTAGTGCACTCATCGAGTTTTTGCTTAAAACCAAATTTTTTAGTATATTTATGATTAGGAGAATACATATATACTAGGTTGCCTATTAAAATTTGGCCGCAAGTATGTTTAATTAAATTATTGTTAATTGATTTTTGGAAGATACTTTCGTTCATTCGTTTTATAAGTAAAATATCGTCTACATCACGGCTATACATACAAAGATTCTTAAAAACCACGGTTGCCATTGTTCACCTGGCCGCACCTCCTCGCAGCCAGGTGTAACCAGGTATGATTTCGATACATTTTTACGTTCATAACGTTTATTTATGATTTATATATCAAATGAAAGCTATTTTTTTTCTGATTCTGATGATATATGGTTGCCTAATTAAATCCAGCCGTAAATAAGGGTTGCCGGCTGTTGAACATTGTTAATATTTAAAGTAGAGTGAAAGAGAGTTATAGGGGGAATTCCCGTAACGCCGGATGGCACCTAGCGCCGAACACTCTCAACTGTCACTATCTCAACAAGTAATCTTCCACATATTTTTAAATCGTGAGCAACAATTTAAAAATATGTGGAAGAGGTGCGGGATAACATATCAATACAGGATCACACAACGCGGTTTTCGAGTGCTGCGACTGGGCACAGCTGTAGCAGCATTTTGCTGTTTATAGCGGCAAAGCATTGCGTCACGTTACTCTATTATGTAATTATTCTATATAAGGTTATATATTATGATTTATTTTAATATGTCACTGAATATAGTGTGCGATCGGGATTCGTAACATATGCCGGTTGGCGTAGCGGGAGTGTGAGCGACTGCTACGTCGAAGGTCGCGGGTTCGACTTCCGCTCAAGTCAAACATTTGTGTGGATGAAGATGGATGTTTGTCTTGGTCTGGGTGTTTCTATGTATAATATGTATGTATTTACAAAAAAAAGTATACTTATATGTATGTTTATCCATTATCTAGTACCTAGTACCCATAGTACAAGCTCTGCTTAGTTTGGGACTGGATAGTGTTGTGTGAATGTGAAAAAAAAGTAACACACCAGTGCCATGAAAACCTGTCTAGTGATCAAATATCTTAACAACAAACCTGGAACCAGCAGTATGAAGACGTCGACTAGTTTTTGTTTAGCAGTTGGTCAGAATATTCTAAAATTGTTAAAATTACCTGCTTTCACGATGAACAGATTAGCAACTTGACAAATAAAATGTGTGAGAAAGTGAAATAAGTGAAATTTTAACGTCGTCACCGTCGTGTAGAATTGTAGCTGAAGAAACAAAAATCATGTTATCTCAGGAAAAAGGAAAGAAATGGGCATCAAGTACAAAAAGAACATACACATACATACATAGTCTCACGCCTATAACCCCGAAGAGGTAGGCAGAGGTGTATTTCTACACCCACTTTTCGCCAGATATACTTTAGTCCCACGTAATAAGGGGCGAGCCTATTGCCGTACCGGGCACATTTCCAGACTCCGTGCTGCTACTGAGAATTTCGTGACAGAAAAACTCAATAACACTGCCCGACCCAGGAATCGAACCCGGGACCTCCCGATCCCACGCGCACATTTATGCCGCGAGACCAACGAGGCAGTCGTATAGGGTTTGATGTCGAGTTTTCCGTCTCTACGCAAAGATGGTATTTGCATCGCGTTATCCCTTAGTCACCTCTTACGACTCCCACGGAAAGATAGGGGGTGGTGACACTTGTATTCTATGCCGTCAACCACACGGCGTACAGAACAATAAATTAAAAATGTAGACAAACCAAACTTATGAAAGTTTATGGGAAAAGTGGAGGTAAGCTAACAAAAAGATGTCACTATCTCAAATATTCAACATAGAAAAACACGAATCATGATGAAGACACATGGTAACAGTGCTCCAGATGCCAAGGGTGCGCTTTTGAAGCTTTTGCAGAAGTTCTTGAATGTGGAGACGTTGTCGAGATATACACGATCAATGGCCGATGTTTTGCAGATGTCCGGCGCTAGTCTGTAAACTAATTGTGTGTCGGTACTAGGTGCCAGTTTTTACAATAACATTTTTCTTTATCTAAACTTAATTGAAGTTCCTGATTATATTTATACAGAAATCGTATTTTTGTTGATAGATTAAGATTTCATAATTTGTTAAGTCAACAAATTCAAAATTAATTAAACTTACATTTCTTAAAATAGTTTTTATTTCCTAAAAACCTTAGGTGTCCGCAACGGGGGAATTTCACCCTATGCGTGACATCATTTGTCAGACGAGAACGATTGACAGCTCTGCGACGCTTTTAAGCCATTGCGCATGCGTCAAATGCTAGTCAACTAGTCAACCCTTAGATTATATAGGTAACTATTAGATGGAGGCATACGACCCCAAGACCGTCACTAATAATCTGACACAGGTGGCCATATGGCCACCCATTATCCGTTAAAATGTAATAGAACTTCATTTAAAACTTTGAGACTTCGGTCTTCGGTCATAGACATTTTAATAATTATTCGTATAAAGATTGTGACGTATTAACATAGTAACGTTACAACTTTATCGATACTTAAATTTTACAGACTAGCTTCAGTAAACCGCGGGTCTTACTTATCGCATAAAAAGGTAGTTTATTGTGATGTATAAGCTATACTACAATATTTCAATAAAAATATTGTTTCACGATAGAGTATCCTCAATTTTTTTTCGTTTATAAATGTTTTTTTGTAAAACCATCTGCCGCAAACAACTACTAAGCCATGCAATTTTGTCATGATGTTTTCCTTCATCATAGCAAGCCAAGCTTCTAGTAACCAGAGATTCATGCAGTAAATTTGAAAACCGATGCGTTAAAATGATATTTTCACAGTCTTTGTCACTGCTTATTGCTTGGAGTGGTTACCGGTGTTACAATAAATATCGTTTGCTTTATTCATGTTAAAATGTTAAGTAAAATAAAAAAAGCATTTCAGTGCACGTGTGAGGTTTGGTCATGGGAGAAATAATCTAACGGTGTATTTTTTTATTGCCAGTCAAATTAACTATACTGTACCTGGAGGCAAGCAGACATTGAAGATACTGAACTTCAAGGTCTGCTTGACTCAGCTAAGAACCACAATTTGTTTATTTGCTCCTGTAGTTGCTTATATAAATGCAGATCTATTTTTTGAACGGATGTATGTCATCAATAACATTATTATGACTCTTTCCTACGTTCAAATTATTTTGTTGATATTTATATTTGATATATATTCCTTAATTTACTTGATTGAGGAATTATCAACATTCTTTCGATATTTATTCTGAGTAAATCAGATCTGATGATTTATTTCAAATTTTAACGATATTCTAACTTATCAAATTATAATGTAATGTTCAGTACATCCGTGAACATGGCGCTTGCAACAGTGCCGAAATATCGGTTACTCCAAACAAAGGTACCTACGTGGTATATATCCCGAAAGACAATTTTAAACAAGTTTAAATTCCTATATTATCAAATTTAGTGTGAACCGACGAAAATTCGAAACGTCTTTTGTATATATTATAATATCTTACTCTAACACTAGAAAGAATTCATAAGTCAAAGTAAATATATTGGGTATAACTGCTGTTTTATGCGGTTTCTATGTATATTCCTTATTCACAGGAGCTGTCTGACACATTATGTTACGCGTATAACTCTCTTTCACTCTACCTTAAATATTAACAATGTTCAACAGCCGGCAACCCTTATTTGCGGCTGGATTTAATTAGGCAACCATATATCATCAGAATCAGAAAAAAAATAGCTTTCATTTTATATATAAATCATAAATAAACGTTATGAACGTAAAAATGTATCGAAATCATATCTGGTTACACCTGGCTGCGAGGAGGTGCGGCCAGGTAAACAATGGCAACCGTGGTTTTTCAGAATCTTTATATGTATAGCCGTGATGTAAACGATATTTTACTTATAAAACGAATGAACGAAAGTATCTTCCAAAAATCAATTAACAATCACTTAATTAAACATACTTGCGGCCAAATTTTAATAGGCAACCTAGTAGATATGTATTCTCCTAATCATAAATATACTTAAACATTTGGTTTTAAGCAAAAACTCGATGAGTGCACTAATTTGTCGTGGGATCTCGTACTAAAAGTACTACATGGCCGACATCCTCACGATCTAGAGCAACCTCATATCGATACAACAGCATCCAATAAATGGCTCAAGATAGGCAATTTATTCCCGGAAACCGAAGGATTTATCATTGCAATCCAAGACCAAATTATAAACACGCGAAATTATAGAAAGTATATCATCAAAGATACCGCTGTCACTGATGACAAATGCCGTAAATGCCGTAACCAATCAGAGACCATTCAGCATATAACCGGAGCATGCACCGCACTCACACAGACAGACTACACTTACAGACATAACCAGGTGGCAAACATCATCCATCAACAATTAGCACTCAAACATAAACTCATACAAGACACAAATACTCCTTATTACAAATACACACCACAAACCGTTTTAGAAAATTTCACACACAAACTTTACTACGATCGCGCCATACTCACTGATAGGACCATTCACTATAATAGACCAGACATAACTCTACAGGATAAACTAAACAAAGTCACATACCTTATAGATATCGCAATCCCTAACACACATAATTTGCAAAAAACTATAGCTGAGAAAATAAGTAAATATGCCGAATTAAAAGAAGAAGTTACGAGAATTTG
Source organism: Euclidia mi (assembly GCA_944739405.2). NCBI lineage: Eukaryota > Metazoa > Arthropoda > Insecta > Lepidoptera > Erebidae > Euclidia > Euclidia mi. The sequence goes on from OX123203.2 coordinate 50,270,278, forward strand.
GAGACAAGATAAAGTTTATGTTGTACCCATAGTTGTTTCCACTACAGGCGTAATACCAAACTATCTACACCACAGCCTCAAACTGATTAACTTGAGGGACTCAATATTTATCACACTTCAAAAAGCCGCAATCCTGAATACCTGTAGGATAGTCAGAAAATTCATGCAATGCGAAGAACATGAAAACATATCACAAAACTCAATTCCCCCTATATAAAATTCACCACACACTACATTAACTTGGCTTTGGCCCGTTTATGTAGTTTAAACTAGCTCAAGAGCTAAGAAACAGTCAATGTTCACCAAATAATAATAATATTCTTTATTGTACACCAATCGGAATTACATATAAAAATTGTGATTAACAGTTAATGCACAAAGGGCGGCCTTATCACTAAAAAGTAATTTCTTCCAAGCAACCTTTGGATGGACTGTCCTTTGTCCATTATTAATAGGATTTTAAACGATAAATAGGTACAAAATACTGTAATTAAATAATGATATATATATTAATAAATATACTATACTTTGTTAATACTATACATATATATATATATATATATATATATATATATATATATATATATATATATATATTTATACATACTTATAATATATAACTAAATGATTAGGAGTAAGTAAACTGTACTAATTGAGACAGGAAAAAAGAAATAGAAAATTAACAGTTTACGACAATGTGGAGGAGAGCTGAATGGAAAGGTAGTGGTCTCTTACTAATCTTTTAAAGGCTGACAATGATTGTGCTTGCCTGATGGATATGGGCAGTGCATTCCATAGCCGAGCAGCTTGGACTGTAAACGATTTGTCATAAAAACTGCTGGAATGCATTGGCATTTCCAATCTTAATTTCACCGATGACCTCAGCGATCTCGAATGTGTGTCATTGAGGAACTTAAAGCGTTCTTTTAAGTAAGGGGGAGTAGAAGGGTTAAAGAGAATATTGTAAAGCAAAGAAAGGATGTGAGTATTCCGTCGAAGGCGAATTGGGAGCCACTTGAGCATGTTACGGAAATTTGAAACGTGATCATATTTGCGTAATCCAAATATGAATCTTATACAGCAATTTTGAAGACGCTCAAGCTTATCAAGTTGCTCCTCAGTGAGATCTAGATAACTGACATCAGCATAGTCAAGGATTGGTAAGAGCAGAGAATTAGCAAGTGCAATTTTAGTGGCATTCGGCAAAAAGTTTCGCAATCTTCGCAAGTTCCCCGCCGCTGCAAATAATTTGCGACTAACCTCACCTATTTGTGGGCACCAAGATAGCGTTTTATCAATATATATACCCAGATCCTTTACACAATCACTAATAGGTATAGGGATTCCACCAAAGTTAATCTGGGGTAGAAGATTCCAGTCAATGCGTGCGATCATCCTAGGACTACCAACGACAGTAACCTGCGTTTTTGTTGGATTAATCTGTAAACCAAATCTTAGGCTCCAAGCAGATATCCGTTCTAAATCGATGTTTATAATGCGAAAGGCATCAAATAAACTATGAACCGGTGCTTGAGTGTAAATTTGCAGATCATCTGCATAAAGGTGGTAGGATGACTGAAGTTGATAAGAGATAGAATTTATAAAAATTGAGAAAAGTAATGGAGATAGAACGCCACCCTGCGGTACGCCGGCTGTTGTATTACACCACGAAGAGAAGGAATCTTCAATACGTATACGCTGCCGACGACCAAACAGGTAACTGTGAAATCAATCAATCACTGGTGGAGATATGTTAATAGAGCGCAATATACCAAGAAGAGTATGGAAATCTACAGTATTGAAGGCATTACTGAAATCAAGCAGAGAGAGGACCGTCAGATTTCCATTATCCATACCAAGCCTTATGTCGTCGGTAATTTTGATAAGCGCCGTTGTGGTGCTGTGACCAGGACGGAAGCCGGATTGGAGAGGATTAAGGAGTAGGTTCTTATTAAGGAAGGTGCTAAGTTGGATATGGACTAGGCGCTCGAGCACTTTAGAGAGGAACGGGAGTATAGAAATAGGACGATACTCGGAAAAGGACAAAGGTTTGGATTATTTAGGTATGGGAACAATTTGGGCGTCTTTCCATGCAGATGGAAATACGCCCAAGGATAAGGATTGATTAAGGATATGACAAAGGATGGGAAGGATTTCCTCTAAGATGGGAAGGATCATTTTGCGACTAAGATAATCATTACCGACTGCATTGGAAGAAATCGATAATACACTCTTTTTAACATCACACGCGGATAATTGATTAAAAACGAAAGGTGGGTAGTTTGGGGTTGGAAGCGATGAAAGATCTTGTAAAGTCTTAGCTTTAGTTGTCGCATCAAAATTGGACGAAGTAGAGAAATGTTGATTTAATAAATCAATATCAATATTATTGGAACTGGATTCATGTGTGGACTTTCCAACTCCCATAGTTCTTAGAAATTTCCAGACTTTAGCTGGGTCTTCATTCTCGACAGAATTGTGAATGTATTGGCGTTGTGCTTTCCTACACACCTTGCTGCAGTGATTTCTTATTGCAATGTAGTTATCCCAATTGCTAGGAGTCGGGCGACATTTAAATTTCGTCTTAGCCACGGCTTTCTTTGACAATAGATCTTTTATTTCTTTTGTAAGCCACGGCGAGGGTAAATGTTTAACTCGGATAGCACGGACTGGAGCATGTACATCGTATAGATGAATAATCTTGTCTGTGAATATTTCGACTTTTTCGTCTATGGAATCTGAACTTTCAACAGAACTCCAGTCAATGTTGCTGGCATCACTACAAAGTCTCTCTGCATTTATGCCACCAAAATTACGCTGAAAAAGAATTTTGGCCTTTGCCTTAGGAAGGCGAAGTTTATACGACAGGAAAATTAAGTCATGGTAAGAGAAAGCATCAGCTGGAAGCTGACCATGCTTAGCGACGAGAGAAGGTGTAGAAACGAACATAAGATCCAGAAGGGAGGGAGTTGCATTAGGCAAGTTATGCGTCGCATTTAAAGGGAGAATAGACAAGTTACAAGATTGGACAATATTGCTTAAAGAAGAAGAGCGAGAATCCTTTTTTAATAGACAAGTGTTAAAATCGCCCATGACTATGGTGTGACTGTAAGAAGGAGAAAGAGTTTCTAAGATTTTTTCAAAAGAAGAGAAATAATTGATACGGCAGTTTGGAGAATAGTAGACACCGAGTAGAACGTTCGTATGAGCAAGATCCAATTCCAAAAAGAGATGCTCGCCGGCGTTAAGTGGAGGTGGTTGTGATGACATATTGACTACTTTATAAGGAATATGTGAACGGAGATAAATGGCAACACCACCACCACCCCCGGTGCGATCATTTCTTATTAGCCTAAAGTTGGGAAGTGAGTAAGAAAGAGTTGAAAGGCACGGTTTTAACCAAGATTCAGAAATAAGAATAGCGTGGATATTCTTACAGTCAAACGTGGTCAGCATATCCTGGAAATGGGCTGGAATACTCTGAGCATTTATATGGACTACATTCAAGTTAAGCGTGTACAAACAGACAAACAGATAAACAGACAAAATTAGATTTTTAGGTTCTTGCTCTATTACTGTTTCTTAGCCTCCCTGAGTTTATTTTTCGGAAATATATTCAATGTACAGGAATAATTTTTTTGCCGTCTTATTATATGTATAGATATAGATTTTCTCTGCCTCATATATAGGAGATCCATATACGAACTAAAGCAATTCTCAGTCAAGTTGTCAGTGATTTGTGCAACTTTTATGACCAGCTTTGAATATTCATCTTCCATGATGTAGAAAACAGTATGTCTCTTTTATACCACGGCAGTACCTAACATGTTTCATAGAGAATTTACAAAAGTTAGATTGCATTATGAAGTTCGGTTTTCTCAGCGAGATTTCACGCCGTTTAAGAAACTTTATAAATTGTGAACCACGCTTGCAAAATATTGTGCACCCGGGATAAACTGACGTTCGATGTGTCAACACTTTTATAATTTTAAAGGAAGGAGCGCTTAGGGGATTTGGTTTGATTGTGTATTTGTACATACATACATATCGTCACGCCTTTTATCCCCGAAGGGGTAGGCAGAGGTGTATTTCTACACCCACTTTTCGCCAGATATACTCTAGTCCCACGTAATAAGGGGCGAGCCTATTGCCGTACCGGGCACATTTCCAGACTCCGTGCTGCTACTGAGAATTTCGTGACAGAAAAACCCAATAACACTGCCCGACCCAGGAATCGAACCCGGGACCTCCCGATCCCACGCGCACATTTATGCCGCGAGACCAACGAGGCAGTCTATTTGTACAGAGTTGTGTATTTGTACAGAGTTAAATTCAATCTATAGAAATACTAGGGTGCATAGGGTTCCCACCAAGAACTTAGGGTCCCAAGCCAACCTCACCTGCAAGTGGTGCACCTGCCGATCAACAGACGAGGCTCTGGCAAACAAAATATCCCGATAAGCGGCAATAGGCTCGCCACCTATTTACGTGGGATCAAAACACTGGCGAAAAGTGGGCGTTTAATATGCCTCTGTCTACCACTCCGGGGAAACAGTCGTGAGTCTATGTATGTATGTATGTATGGAGAAATACTTACTTCTACGTCATCATCATCAGCCTACCGGAGTCCATTGCTGGATATAGGCCTTTTTAATGACTCACTGAGCTCGATTTTCAGGTCTTCGTGTTCATCCGCAGCCAGCCGCTTTGCGTATATCTTCACTCTACCTAGCATCGCTCTCAATAACCAGGTCCAAGTGGCAATCGGCAGGTTGCCTAGCTCGCAGAACCTGTGGTCGTAGGGGCAGGAGTGTTCTGGAGTGGCAGCCACGAGCGTACGACGCAGTAGGGGTAAGTCTCCCGGCGAACCGACCGCCTGGTTAAGATCGCAGGAGGCGGTTGGATGCAGGCGGCTCCTGATCAGTCTGCGTGGAGAGCCTTGGAAGAGACCTATGCTCTGTAGTAGTTGTTTCTTGGCTCAGATAATGGCAATGGGTAATGTAATTAGTGTGGTTTTTCTGGCAGTGATTATGTTGCATTTAAGATTGAAAACATGAAGCATCTCAGATATCCTTTTAATCGACGACTATGAAGACCGAAAACTCAAACGAATGTCACATCTGGCCACATCCTTCTGCATTCTTCTTTTCCATTCTCTAACTCTTTATAATATGTCAAAACCAAAGGAGACGATCGGAGCTATAGGTACACCAATCTGACCATAAATAGACTTAAAGCGGGCTAATTCTCTTGGAGGTAAGACGTGCGATGGTAAAAGTTGTAGGTACTAACCCCGTTGATAGAACTCACATACATGTTTCTATGTATTTACAACAAAAAAGTATATATTATGTGTATTAAAGTACGTAAGTTTATCCATTGTCTAGTATCCGTAGTACAAGCTTCTGCTTAATTCGGGACTAGATGGTGTTGTGTGAATATAGTTTCACGCCTGTTTTCCTGAAGGAGTAGGCAGAGGTGTAAATATTACACCCACATTTCGCCAGATTAATTTTAGTCCCACGTAATAGGGGGCGAGCCTATTGCCGTACCGGGCACATTACCAGACTCCGTGCTGCTACTGAGAATTTCCTAGCAGAAAAACTCATTAACACATTGCCCGACCCGGGAATCGAACCCGAGACCTCCCAATCCCACGAGCACATTTCTGCCGTGAGACCAATGAGGCAGTGTAGGTGCAGGTATCCAAAGACACGGTTCTACGGCGTCACGAACATCGACTTCAACTTCGTGTTACTTACCATTTACTTCGTATTTATAGGTAGTATAACCTTGCTGCTTTCAGCATGAATGGACAGGGCCGACAGGGGAAGTACTATCCTCTCGTCGAATATGGAGTAACAGTATCTATACTTTTCGTTCGGTGAGTGAGATTGCCGAAGGCATCATGCCCCATCTCCTTTTCCTTCCCCCACCCTAAAGAGTGGCAAAAAACTTGTGACTTCTCTGGTATTGCTTGTGCCCATGGGTGACCGTAACTAAAATAGGCGATCTGTCTGCTCGTTTGCCGTCTATTCCATAAAACAATACACATGATCATAGATTCCTACGGTAAAACTGAATGATTGTCACTGTGTGAAGGCTCCTTATCTTATACAGCTTATAAAGCTGAAGAGTTTGTTTGTTTGGTTGAACGCGCTAATCTCAGGAACTACTGGTCCGATTTGAAAAAAATATTTCAGTGTTAGATAGCCTATTTATCGAGGAAGGCTATAGGCTATATTACATCGCGCTATGAGTGACGGGAGCGGAGCAGTAGCCTTAAATAACGCGGGTGTAACCGCGGGCATCGTCTAGTATATTATCTACGGTCAATTCTTGATAGAAAGTCATATGCCTATCGACGCTTGATATTTTTCAAATCGGACCAGTAGTTCCTGAGATTAGCGCGTTCAACCAAACAAACAAACAAACTCTTCAGCTTTGTATTATTAGTATAAGACTATAAGATAGTAAACAGAATTTGAAGTTACATAGTTTAGATCGTTTGATCATACAGTTCTGTTGTTCACAGTTCACTGCTGGAGGCAGCACTCTCTCCTAATTTTAGTTACAATAGCATTGACTTAGTAGGAGGGTATAGCCTTCTATACCACGCTGGCCAGATGTATTGATTAAAGGGTTCACGACGGGTTTTCCGTCTTTTCCCAAAGAATAAATTAATAATATTAAAGTCGTGCCCTTAGTCAAAGAGCTCAGATATTAACATAGAGGCGCATTTCTTATGGGCGCTCTGAAGACAAACTTTCTGTGACCCAAATTGCCGCTTGGCGGCGTGGCAGTCGCACTGTGACAGCTGTCTCTATGAGAGCAAGAAAAACGAACGTTCCTCCTGTGTATCTTAACTACGAGAGCAAGAGAGACGGAGAACGACGCCAGTGCCGCCAGCCAACGGCGCCAACTACGAACTAAACTGGAGACAGTCTCCACTTGGTATCGGCACACGAAATCCTTAAGAACTGCGCTTCTATGTAAATCTGTATGCATTGCCTTAGTCGACTCTTAGGGCTCATTCAGACAGAGAGCGGTCACGCGGTCAAGCGTTCAAGCGGTCAGTTTTGCGTTCTTTGTGTTATGTTACGTTACATAGACCGCGTGACCGCTCTCTGTCTGAAAGGCCCCTTGTAACGTAATATAACACAAAGAACGCAAAACAGACCGCTTGAACGCTTGACCGCGTGACCGCTCTCTGTCTGAATGAGCCCTTACGTCACCTACGGAATGATATACATATGATAAAGACTTATGTATTCTTAAACCGTCACCTTACGTGTATTACTTAGCTACCAAATATTTAATTATGTTGAGGTTACACGAAATATTTTTATGTTAGTCTCAGTGCATATTTTGCTCATGATTGACGAAAGTCTTTACTGGTTTGAGTACTAGCTGAGTTATTAAGGTTTTTCTGTTAGGAAACGTGACAGACTCGCGGCTTTACACTGAATCTATTAAATATAACATGCTTTGTTTCTTGTGTCAGACTTTGTATACTTTTTCTTTCTACATGACGAGCGTTACGGATTTTTTGAAGTTAGTCTGTATCAAACTGTTATTTATATCTTCTTAACGGGCAAAATACCATCATGTTTTTTTCTGCGTGTAAGAAACCTGCATAATATTTTGAGTGCCCAGAATATTTTTAAATGATGAATGGATGAGTGCAGCCTAATCTCAGTGCCTTCTCCTTGTGTTGTTATTAATAAATTCCTTGTGGGTTTTGCCATAATAAAACGAATAAATAAAGATTAAAATTTGTATATTGGTACTTCGTATATTTTTCATTTACATTTGAGTCGATAAGAATTAATAGTTAATCGTATAGTCTTAGACGATTTTAATAATTATAATAATATTTTTTATAAAGAACAATACAAACGTAACGTGTCCGAATTTTTTATATATTAAAATTAAAATATTTAACAAATACTATATAGATTATTATACTATAAGTATAAATAGTTTTTTATTAATTTAGAACATTTTTTATTGAACAAGTTACTAGATACACAGTACAGGATAGCCACCTAGTAGTTATTTAATTAATTTATTTAAAAACTTTCTAAATATTTTCTCTAAATAAGAAAGTAATGGTAGTTAAATTGTATTTTTTTTTTACAAGATTTCATTAAAACTGTACAAAAACCTGTATGCATTGGAAAACTTGTACGCACTTAAAATTATATTTTCATAATTATTTTCCACTTAATAAATAAAAATTATTGCGTTAATATTAATTATTTGTACAACGCTCTTTAATTTAAAAAAAAGCGTTGTAGGAATAATATGGAAAGTTTCAAGTCTGTTACCGACTTTAAAATAGAACAGCACAACCTGCAAAGGGCTCGGTGCACGATTGTGAAGTTCTAGATTAATATAAATTGTTACTCCGCATCAAAAATATTCACTTACACAAGTCTTAATATTACTAAAACAACACACAACACTAAACAAAAATTATAAACGAATACATTCTTGGTGTTTTTACAAACGATACATGAAACTACTAATTACTTTTTTAATCACTCACACTTTGGAAGACTATATGAAATTTTAAAATAGTGAAAAATTAATTTATTGAAAAAAGAAAACTACACATCTCTATTGCTTTGAGTTCAGTACATAATTTATAACTATTAATTATTTTATCTAAAAATCTAATTATATCTAAACGGGCAATGGTGTTGTAGTGTTATTATTTTACTTATAGTTAATTAATTAATATACTTAATAGTTAAGTGTTTAATTTTTTTATAATAATTTTATTCTAAAATCCAAGAATCTAGTTTACATCGATTTAGAATTAAGTTCTCGTTGTTGTTCATTAATAATAAAATTTTAAATTACAAGTTTTTTCACAATAGTTACTCAGGAAATTTTATTTACAATTGTTTTTATGCAGGAAAAAGATTTATATTTCATTAAAATCTATCGTCAGTCGTAGGTATAGTTGATAAACTTATATCAAAGTCATTCGAAAACAGAAATCTAACATTTTTACAGTATCTTTTAGCCAACATTTTGACTTCAACGAAGAAAGAGAAGGAACTATTTAATTTCGCTAAAAATAAAAGAGACACTTATACTACGTGAAAAATTACTAGGTTTTAAAATTCGCGGTTAAAATACGTTATTATTCATAAGATTAGAAAATTTTACAGGAAGTATTTGGTGTTCTTTTTGGTATAATATTAAAGTTATTACTAACACCTAACTTAAGTTATATAAGTACAATATTTACATGAAACCTAAATAAGCGTCCAGCGCTGTTTAAAAACATTTAAAATTATGAACATTATACTCGGCCATTATTGGTCGAATTAAATTAAAAAGAAAAATGAAAACTAAGTTTTAAGTATTTACATTTTTTTTCAATAGTGCATTTTATTGTTGTGAAGTGCTCGTCCTTAGGCACAGAGGCACAGTCATTTATTAAATATTTTAATTAGATTTAACCTACAAAGGAACTTTATTGTGAAAGTTCTATAATATAAAAATTATTTAAAAAGGAATCGGCGTTTATTATTGATAAAATATAATTATTTATGAATAATTATAATTCATAGATAATTAATTTGTGAATATACCATTTGTTTGTGTTCTTGGCAAGTTATATAATTATATTGTTGCTGTTTATTAATATTTTGTACGTTATGTGCAAATAAATGTATTTTGTATCAATTATTTATATCACTTTCACAATAATTACGTTTCAATTTTATTAAATTACACCGCATCTTTACAATGATTTGTTTAGGTTTTTACATTTAGGGGCATAGTGATATATGTTATTTTGACATTTTATTTTATTTATTTTATTGAGAAACAGTTTAAAATATAATGCAAAAAATTATATATTTACTATAGTTGAAATTTCTGTATCTGTTGTAGTAATTTTCTGCAGTTAATATTATATATAATATTGTATTTAATGTGTATTGAATAAGTGAATTATAAAGAATTAATAGTATTTTAAATTGTTTCTCGTTCACAGTTTTATATTAAAATAATTTTATTAGCATTTATTTGTAGTTTTGTATTTATAATGGCGAATCTTAGGATTAAATATAGCAAACAATTTTACATGAATTCTACAAATATTTCACTATTTTGTACGTATATAAGCGTATGGGTAAGTCTTTAAGGGAATTGTCAAAGAAATATATTTATGTATGTCAATACATACTACTGAATTAAAAGCTAATATAGTGAATCTCTAGCAAGTTTAGAAGTTTCTAAGACCTGTTGTCCACTATGGCGTATCATCGAACTAAAATTATAGAGGCATTTTCCTTAATTTTAAGGCAGTGAAAATAGATTTAATCGTTAGATGTAGTGAGAGACATATGTTTGCTACAAGTCTCCAGACATTATTTTTCTTATACTTACACTTGGCAGGCATAAATATTTTGGTAGTTGCGCTCTCATGCGTTCATCATACCTGCCTGACGATTAAGGAAACAAAACGTTAGAGATTTTTTTATTGAGAAACGTAAGCTAACAAGCTTTATGTATTATTTTTGTGTTGAAATACTCCAATACTTAATTAACAGCGATTTGGTAAGGGACACCTAGCCAAAAAACCGTAACGTACGAAATGTTGTTTAAGATCTATTTGTTGATGAAACATATTTCTGACAAATACTTTTGATGTGGTCGCCTTTAATGGTTGTAGGGTTCTTTGACATAACAAATGTTTGCGTTTTAGTCAAATGGAGATGAATAGATCTGTTTTGTATGACAAACCTTTATGGATTTATGTAAATAACACAGTTGATGAATTTGGACGTGCACGCAAGTTGAAGAATTTTATACAATACTTAACGGCTCATATAAACATTCGAGAGAATAATGATTGGCTCATTGCGGTTTCAAGCTTTAGTTTCATCATCATATCAGATTATAAGTCAAATGCTGGATATAGGCTCCCCAAGATTCTCCACGAAGACAGATCTTGTGCCACCCTCTCTTAAGTTGTCCAATAATAAAATATTTTATTAGAACATATGAGTCAAGTAACTATAATCTGGGCATAAGTATTTTTGGATTATTGTGTTATTTGCTATTTGGATTGTTATTATTAATGGTCGATCCTTCATATTTGATAGATTGTAGTAATAGCTAAGGCAAATAATGTCGATATGAGATGGTATTACAAGTGGGTACATAGGAATGTTACTAACAAGACTTACTAGCAATTATTTACAGTTTTTAATCTGCCTACTAATGTTGCCATATCGGCAACTTGCTGATTGCTTAGTTCTATGAAGTAAGACAGCCAGCAAGCATCGGTACAATTCTTATTGAGAAACATTTTATTTGCGAGGCCATGTACAGCTTAGTTGTTGAACATGATCACAGTGTGCTCAGATCGACTTTGACCATACTTGTAATTTGCATTGTATTTCCGATGATACGCCACAGTGGGCACATGTTCTAATCGACACAGCTATCCGCTAATATTACAAAATCTGATGACATTAAAGCTATGTAATTCCTTTATTGTACAACATTAAAGGAATAATTATATCATAAGTATGTATAATTTTTCAAATCCATTAGTGTTTTTGCAGTTTTATTTTTATTAATTATTATTCTATGACTCAGCTACGTATGTATATTAAAAAAGTTCTACGAAATGAATTATATAATTATGTAGTTTACAATTTACAATTCCTTCCATATGCAACTTAAATCTAGTCACTTCATGTATATAACTAATAAAATTATTTATTATTGGCACTAGTTTTATCATCTCGAGGATATAAATACGATATTAGTTTTTAGTAAGTAATTTAATTGGTATAGTGAATTTCAGTAACTATTCAGAGATTCTTTCTAACATGAAGTGACTATAGAACGTCTGTAAAAAGCCTAAAAATTTTAAGAAGCTGTCCTAAGATTATTATAAGGTATTGTTATTATAGGTATGTTTGTATGAACAACATGTCTTTGTCACCATTTTTACATTCATATTTTTTGGATTTGTGTTCTTTGACCGACAAAACTAAATATACTTACTACACAACTTAATATTACTTAAAATTATAATTAAGTTTTAAAATAATATTTACAAAGTGTAAAATTAATATTTACAGAATTTAAAGTCACAATTTACAAACACAATCCAATTTTAAATTTACATTTAACTAATCTTTAATTTACACTTAAGACAAATATACAAACAAACCAGTCAAAGAACGAACGAAACTTTTCACTAAAACTGTTCTTGAGTTCTTGCAAAGTCCATTCAACGAACATTGTAAAGATTCGGTGCTGCTCTTAGCTGTGCCATCATTATCCTGTTGGCAACGCATCTGTAACAGCACACGTAAGCTAAACATCACTTAAACAGTATCCTCCTGAACGCTCTTCTGAAATCCTTGTTGAAGATCGTGTAGATGACTGGGTTCAACACGGAGTTCATGTACCCAAGCCAAAACGCTATGGCGAATGCACTGGAAGGTATCACACAAATTCTACATGCAGCCTTAAGTATGTACAGAAAGAAAAATGGCAGCCAGCAAGCGATAAAACTGCCCATAATTAAACCTAAGATTAGTGTGGCTCTCTTCTCCTTTTTTCTGGCTAGTCTTTTCTTTTCTCTTTCCGGGTCTCTTGGTTTATGTGGCTTTGGGAGAGCCGGTTCTAATTCTGATTTACTATACTATATTCACATTACGAAAAAATAAAATGTAAACAAAGAAACCAGTGATTTTCAAACATAATAAGATAGAACGATAACCGATCAGCATAACCCGACCTAATTAAAAATGGCCCCCTGTAATGCGAAATGGTTACTTTGGGTGTAATACTTAAGTTGACAGGATAACAAATACATTGACATTTTAGAATCATTGGCTTTTTAGGTTCTTTATCATGTAGAATAGTTTATTAGCATTGATAAATAAAAAAATATATATTCGTTATTATAATTATGCCTCATACAGAAAAAATAAAAAATATGCTGTACCATTTTTAAATTTAAGACCCAGACGTATTTTTAAAAAACTAATGAGTTTTTCGCTACGAATATTTAACTAAAATCTACTTTTTAAGAGAAGGCGACATTAAAAGCACCATTTTTATGTTTGTTTACATTTTATATTTTCGTATCTTGAACAGACTATAGGTTGTGATTTTTCTTGTCTTCTGTCGGTCTTTTTGAAGATTCTGAGTTTTAGAGGTTTGACGCCACCACAGCGGCTGACTACCCCAGAATCTGAAGAAGATGGCTCCATTTCTGACACCATGTCGGCGTCTATGGCTACGCTAGGTGCTCTGCCTCTGGACTGCTGTAGCTGAAGCTCTCCGTTTACGGAGAGTGTTGAACTCCGCAGTGTGCACGAAGCCAGAGGATTTTTTGTTACTTGTGCGCATGTTGTTATAACCTGTGGAAAAGACATCGTTTTAGATTGAGGCCATACAATTTGCAGATCCTCCAGATCGATTTGCTTTCCAATACATCTAGCGGGTTCATTTGGGATTTGAGGTATAATAAGGACTGATAAATTATCTGGAAGGCTGCACACTGGTGAAATTAAAGGTATTACAATCGTTTTCAACTCGAAATACTGGAAGAACATTGATTTGTCGAGAACGAAGGGGTGCACTGGAGTTATTGAAGTGCTGAAAAGGATCTTTATATGAGAGTCAAAGACTTTAGTTCAATATTTTAGGGTCAATCTTTCCACTAAACGAGTTTACATCTTGCAAATACGATAGATCAATCTATAATTGTTTAGTAAGTTTATAATATACAATAGCATGCTATATTCTGACATGTGACCTACACAGCAATTTACGAATACTTACAAAATTTGCTCTGGATAATTGTTTCAAATCCTTGGTGAAATATGACAAAGTATATGCATCTGTAGTGATAAAATCCTTGAGAGTGTAGGCTACTAAAGAGGCTGTGACCACACTGTGTAAATGTACATAGTTGTGACAGTAAGAATTCCTACAGTACTTGAGTGCAGATAAAATATCTGAGAATGAAACTAAGTAAAACTACTACACAAGTCAAAGTTCATATTTGATGCAGCATAAAATGCTAGAGTTCTTGAGGCCACAAATTCTAAACGTTTGTGATACTAGACGTATATGTCCTAGCTGGCTACACTGGTTAGCGTGATGACGATTGAGATCAACTTATATTTATCAGTTACTGTAGCAGCACCTCCTTCCGAAGCTTGACTTGACAAATAGGTTGGTTGATAAAATAATGGTAATTGAAAAAAGAGCTTGAGAGCTAAAAAATTGAATAAAAGAAATAAAAGAAGCTCAATGAGAAAAATAAGCATAGATACGTTATAGGCGTACCAAAAGCAGGACGCTAAACATAAGCCAGTTGGCAAGTCTGAAATATGTGTGTGTAACGTCGCGAGCCGGCGTCAAAATGAAACTGACACATCTTTTCAACCGAAATTAAAATAAAATATAGAGTTATCGATGTGTGCTTTAGTGTACCGTTTCTACGGATTGATTACTACGTAGGTAACGTATCTACCCTTTTCTTGTAATATAATTGAAAAGAAGGTTAACATATTTGAAAATCTTTTGCTTAATGGATGCCGTTTTCGTAAAAAGATTCTACAGTTCAAATCTCATCTTCAATAGTTTAGGCTCTGCGATGATGATGATGGTATACCACCTTGGTAGAAAGTAGGTAGTCAAATAAACAGAGATCCTGTTGAAGTGTAGACTAAAATTAGTGTAAAATCACAAAAGTGCAGCCAACACTAAGACAAATAGAAGAAGAAACTGCTACTTTATGTTTACAATCTATAAGAGACTAAAAAGAAACTGAACGCTGCAGACGACCTGTGGAGATGTTAGGATTAATCATGTCTAAAGATAGTTAAGTAGATCATCATTCTTTTAGCGTTATCCCAGTTTCAATCTAGGGTCCGCTTCTTAGTCTAACCGAATTTGACTGAATATTAGCTTTTCCACAGAGCGACTGCCTGTCTGACCTCTGCAACCCGAAGGGATAGCAATATATCCATGGTTTAGACTAGTGTCAGTTTATTTAGAAGGTACTGACGCCCTGTAACGACTGTCAAAGATCTTTATGACAACCGGGACCGACGGCTTAACGTGCTCTCCGAGGCACGGGACAAGCGATAATTAACAATTCAATACGCACATAACTCCGAAAAGTCATTTGTGCGCGCCATGGATTCGAAACCGATACCCTCTGCATGGCAGTCTATTGGTATCTCCACTAGGCTATCGCTGTTTAAGTTAAGTAGATACAAGTAGTAAAAAAAAAGATTAACACGGTTTACTGTAAATATGGCAATATTTATCAGAGCCCATATATCGTGATTTGCTTTGCCATTCGTAACAGATTGGCAACGTAGAGCAACTTTAGCAGAGGTCACATGGATATGTTGAACATGTTGTAGCATTTACATCAAAGCGTCACCGTTCAAACATCCGATGGATAGCCGGGACCAAAGGCTTTACAGAATAGAATAGAATAGAATAGAATAGAATAGAATAGAATAGAATAGAATAGAATAGAATAGAATAGAATAGAATAGAATAGAATAGAATAGAATAGAATAGAATAGAATAGAATAGAATAGAATAGAATAGAATAGAATAGAATAGAATAGAATAGAGTAGAGTAGAGTAGAGTAGAGTAGAGTAGAGTAGAGTAGAGTAGAGTAGAGTAGAGTAGAGTAGAGTAGAGTAGAGTAGAGTAGAGTAGAATAGAATAGAATAGAATAGAATAGAATAGAATAGAATAGAATAGAATAGAATAGAATAGAATAGAATAGAATAGAATAGAATAGAATAGAATAGAATAGAATAGAATATAATAGAATAGAATAGAATAGAATAGAATAGAATAGAATAGAATAGAATAGAATAGAATAGAATAGAATAGAATAGAATAGAATAGAATAGAATAGAATAGAATAGAATAGAATAGAATAGAATAGAATAGAATAGAATAGAATAGAATAGAATAGAATAGAATAGAATAGAATAGAATAGAATAGAATAGAATAAAAGTTTATTGGTTTATGCACTCTCTGTGCATAAACCAATAAATGGAAAAGAAGATGAAGTAAAGTATGTAGGTGCTACCTTAAGTGTATCTTTCCGCTCGTCAGGAGGTGGGGGCACCGTGTCCCCCGCTTCGCTCGTCGATATGTCTGACGCCAACTCGCAGGTCACTGTCGGGATCTGCACTTGTGGTGTTTCTATTGTTGATATTTGGCTTTCGCTGGAAACAGATAAAGGGAATATTATTGCAACTTTAATTTGAAAGATTGATCCACATCTCATGTTACCAGAGGGCTGGTTTATTATTTGCCGAAAGAATCAACATTGCTATATACAGCCTAGACTTTGTAGAAATGTTTTCCACCTTTTAATTTTTGGATTTATATACAGGATGTCACAAGACCCATCACCAAGCCGAAGTCTACTCGTTGTGGACATCATGCCAAATCATACAAACCAAAAATAGTACCTGGGAAAGAAGTATTTTTGAAGTTTTCACATAATTTTAAACCGCATTTAAAAGCGCGCGCGTGCAATGCTCAAAATACCTACTTATCCATGGGGTCATAGGTCATCTAAAGAATATATTGGCGGGATAAATGCATCGATTTTGTACCTAATTAGAAAAAGTCCATACTAACTTTTAGCCTCAATATCCCCTGAACCAGTAATTTCCCAGGTATGGTGCCGAAGTAAAAAATGTTCGTAGTGATTGGTACAACATGGGATTTCAGTTTTCGTCAAGGGTCTTTATACACTCTATATATCTTTATGAAGTTTGGGTGTATTGAAATCGGTTTGGACATTGGATTACTGTTCGTCGTCTTTCATGGTTAAAAAATTACGTAACTGTACCCTTCTTTACAGTACTATTATACATATATTAGTGTCCTTCATCGCAAAGAGTATCCATTTACCGTTGTTTCGTATGATAAATCATTGCTTGAATGTCGCCTGATGTTTGTAAATAAGAGTTAACCCGGCTGTATCTAAAACTTGCCTTGGAGCCCGAAGTCCGCTATCCAGATACTATGACAGAACAGTAGCTTTTAATAGTATTGTTATTGTATCTTTTAGCGAAGTTAATCAAGTTTAAAAAGTTAATTAAATTGACGATGAATTTTAAAATTCGGCATTGTTGTTCGTACACCTTTGCAATAAATATCAGTTCGGTGGCTCACAAACTGCCAGCCAAACGTAAGACTGAAATAATTTGCCCATTAGAGTTTTACTAGTGCTTATGTGTTATTTTATTTTGTGGTATAGCTGTTATAAGAAGAACATCTTTATAAGTTTGCTAGAAACTAAAACTTTTATAAAAGGTTTTATGTTTTTGACAAGTTTGAGAGGCTCTTATTAAATGCTGCAGCAGTTTTAGTGTCGTCTCAAATAAAACTATGATTAAGCTTTGTTATAACTTGTCTGAAGAATTTCAACTGCCCTCCGGCGTAAGGTGTAGTTGGTGACAGACTTGAAGAACTAAATATTCCTTTTGGGTGGATTTTCATAGCGTGATTTGACTTGCCCGCCGTATTAGGTCGGCAAAGTTAAGCACCGCTTGCCAAGGTCACACATGACAAAGAGTGCTATCGTGCTTTTGAAAGCGAAAAGCTGTAGTTCCCGATTTGAGATTTGGGATATGAATCATTAGGCCGTATGAGCGCGGTCTATAAACCCCGACACCAGAGTTAGGCACATTCTTTCATTTACATTAGTATTTTTATAGACTCACGCCTGTATCCCCGAAGGGGTAGGCAGAGACAATGGAACGCCACTTGCTTCTATCATGATTTTTAGGTCCCACGTAATAGCGGGCGAGCCTATTGCCGTTATCGAGCACATTACCAGACTCCGAGCTGCTACTGAGACTTCAGTAGCAGCACTAGTAACACTTTTGTCCGACCCGGGAATCGAACTCGGGACCTCCGATCAGCAGTCGCTTACGCTATGCACCGGACCACTGAGGCAGTATTTTTATTTTTCATTATTTCACCAAGCATTTTATATACTTATATGTATGTATAAAATCTGATGTATTAAACAAATCATTGGTCAGTTTACTAGATAACCTATTGTGTCACTCTTTGAGTTTTGTTTTAAAGCAAAAATTTACCATCCGAGTAATTAAACCATTAGCTTAATAGATTTTATAAAATCCATAATTGTTACAGCCTATCTATGAATAATTTATATACAGCAAAAATACAAAGCTACCCTATACATTTAGGTACTATAATCAAATTACCGAGCGAAATATTCAAAGCGGTTCAGAATTATAATGTAATAAAATTCATAGTTTTAAATCGGATTAAACTACCCTAATGCGATTTGCGTACTAATAAAATCAGTGCCTTAATCAATGTAACTAGCCAAAAAGCCACAAATTAAAATGAAACCATACCCGTCGTGTCCGGACAAAATGAAATTATAAAGAGTCCCTATTAGATACGGAATTCTGAAAACGGCTTGGAGATCCGGGTTACAGGGCATTTTTAGCATTCCGCGCCAAAAAAGAAAAGACTGGCATTTTACGTCCTCACAGGAATTTCCTTAGCATTCTTTGCCGAATCTTCTTTGTTTTCTATGTGATAGCAATAGCAATAGAACTTTTTTATTATACAAGTTCGCTCCCATTTTAGATAGGACTCGATATTTCTGACTATTTGTTTAAATGGCTGGCATAAAATTTTGTATTTTAATTTTGTCTTTACAGCGTGCAATCCTTTCTTAGTATCGCGACACATCTACGACACCTACCACGCAGAACGTTCTATTGAACACATACATACATACATACATAGACACACGCCTGTTTCCCCGAGGGGGTAGGCAGAGGCATATTAAACGCCCACTTTTCGCCAGTGTTTTGATCCCACGTAATAGGTGGCGAGCCTATTGCCGCTTATCGGGACAGTTTGTTTGCCAGAGCCTCGTCCGTTGATCGGCAGGTGCACCACTTGCAGGTGAGGTTGGCTTGGAACCCTAAGTTCTTGGTGGGAATCCTATGCATCTATTGAACACGCTCATAGTGTTTTAAAATCTGCTATGACACATCAGCTGAAAGTATGTCGCGTGCGCGACGAACATTCCGTCGAGCGCCACATCGCGTAGAACGGTATGCAACCGAACGCCGCCTTCATATATGTTGACAGCTCGACGCGTTTGGTGTGTCATATCAGCCGAATACTACGACCAATAGTTCAGTCGCTGAAGGTTCGGCGCGTACTGCTGGTATGTCGCTACTCTTATTGTGCAGATGAATAATGAAGTTATGTTTTCTGCAATCTTCATTACGGAACTTTAAGCGAGGCTTCTAGTGTATCCGTTTTTAATAGTTTGTGATCGATGAAATGTAATTTTATCATTTGTGCCTACACATATGGTATCTGAATAGACGTGTCTGAGGTTGTGCCCACAATTATTACCGTGCGATAAAACTATTTTTTGTACGCAATTACGCAACTTTTCCAGCTGTTACCGAGTCTGACAGATACAAAAAACATCTGAGGAAGTCGGTTTCAAGTGTTTATATCTGATTCTCCGTGATCGTCATTACACTATCTTCTATCTTATTTATAGGATAAATAAAAAGTGAAATAATAAAAAATAAATATATGGTGGTACAAACTTTGCCAGGTCAGCTAGTTTATTATAATTTTGTACTAAAGTTTTCCATAGAACGATTCAGTGTGAACCCCCTCGTATTCCCTGGTTCGCTAATAGTGTTCGTAATAGAAGTTTACTTGTAATAACCCTTAGACTTCGATCTGGACGCGTTCCACTCAACAAGTTCAGGCACCTCATGAGAAGAAGTTCAAGCACAAGTTGTGAACAGTGTGGTGTTGTGGAGGATGTCTATCACTTGTTGGTGGAATGCGTCAAAACTAGAGCTGTGAAAGTTCTGTTAAATATGAACATAAATTTTATAGATGTTGGTATTATGCAAAGTATATTATGAGAGTCTCTGTCGACAGCGGCCACTTAGTTTATAAAATAGTAAGTAAGATTAAAAGTGCATAGTCTAGATTTTTTGACTGCCTCGTTGGTCTCGCGGCATAAATGTGCGCGTGGGATTGGCAGCCTATTACATAAAAAATATATCTGATATTTCAGCACTGTTGCAAGTGACATATTCACAGATCATACCGATCATAAAAGCAAACATTTCTGAATTTCCTTTTAGCATATTTTCCCAAAATAAGGAAGCTAGAATGAATATATAAGCCCTCTATATTGAATAAGCTACTTTTTGGCTGAGGTCCGGCGGAAAATGTCCCTTAATTAACAAAGAACAGTATGGCTACCTGGTTCTGTGTTGCCTATTTCTGTCTTTATCTATCCTTGTGTCAGCGTTTTATCCGTAAAACCGTTACGTGACCTTTTCGAATTAATATAAATGAAATTATGGGGTGCTACGAGGCCTAAAAATTCAAGGCTAAATGTGGGTGTAATAATTACACCTCTGCCTACCCCTTCGGGGATACAGGCGTGAGACTAAAAATAAATAAATAATAAAATAAATATCTTGTATCTTGGGACAATACATGTAAAATTATCTGATCCCTAAGTAGGCAGGGTTTACTTATACTATCATCTTAATATATAAAATCCTTGCGTTACTGACTGACTGACAGACACGCTACAGCAGAAACTATTGGGCGCAGGAAGCTGAAATTTGGCATGTATGTTCCTTGGGGACCGTAGAGGTGCACTAAGAAGGGATTTCCCGAAATTCCCACGAGATCGGCCAAAACGGGTAAATTTAAAAAAATGCAGGCGTAGCTGCCGGCGTCCTCTAGTAATATATAAAATCCTTGCGTTACTGACTGACTGACAGACACGCTACAGCCGAAACTATTGGGCCCAGGAAGCTGAAATTTTGCATGTATGTTCCTTAGAGACCGTAGGGGTGCACTAAGAAGGGATTTCCCGAAATTCCCACGGGATCGGCCAAAACGGGTAAATTAAAAAAAAATGCAGGCGTAGCTGCTGTCGTCGTCTAGTGTGTATTTAAAAATGTCTGTATCCTGACACAGGTTTCACACTATAATCTGAATCTAAATAGAACCTTTACTATAGCAACCATACAACTGAAAAATGTTTTTACCTATGTACATCTAAGAAGCAGTGATAGCCTAGTGGAGAGACCGACAGACTGCCACGCAGAGGGTCCGGGTTCCTCCACCATCCACGGCGCGCACCGATGACTTTTCGGAGTAATGTGCATATTAAATTGTTAAATCGCTTGCTAAACGGTGAAGGAAAACATCGTGAGGAAACCTGCATGTTTGAGAGTTCTCCATAATGTTCTCGAAAGACATGCACTTGGACGGCGTGGTCGACTATGGTCTTACCCTTCTCATAATGGGAAGAGGCCCGTGCGCAGCAGTGGGTCAGTATAAAGGGCTGATGATGATGATGATCTAAGGATATGCATAAGAGACTTTACATAGCTCGTAATGATATAATAGCTTTTAATAGTTTAGATTCAACCAATCTTTCCTTTCGATAAGAGAATATTCAATCAAAAATTTAAGCTGCTAAAACTGCCCCTAATATTCGTTTACTTTTTCAGTTTCTGATCCCAGTTCTATTTCTCTCCTGCGCCAAGACAGGCTGTCTTTGGTGGTAGTTTTAGACAATTAGGATCTCTTGAGGTCTCTAAACCTAAAAATTAAAACATAATTTATTACATAATTGAATATTACTGTAGATACACAAATAATGGATTATACATACAAATAATATATTGCGCATAATTGATTAATGATGATTCTAAGTATTAATAAAATTAGACCTACCAATATTTGCATGTCACAATAATTTTGACTCTGGCGCTGTTTTTACCTTGTTCCATCTTTAAATGTATACATTTTAAACAAATAAAATTCTATTTTATTCTGTTTTATTAAGGACTACCGGCTCTACGACGAACGATCTCTACCACGATTATATTCAAGTAGTTTTAGAGCAATATTAACAACTAGCTGTCGTCCGCGGCTCCGCCCGCGTGGATGTCGGTTATCGCGATAAAAACTCTCCTATGGCCTTCCTCGGATCTTTAATTGATAGAAGAATTATAAATATTGATCTCTCAAAAAAAAAACTCATTATACAGGACAACTACTGCAATCCCCTCGTGGGATCTCCACCTTGTCGTGGTGGGGAGGGCTCAGTAACCGTGGGTTTGAGGTACACCCACGGTGAAACTAAGCGGGATCCCGGGAGGGGACGCTCCACGTGGGCTTGAGTGAGGCCTGCGAGGATGCGTCCAAAGTGCGGGTGCGGAGGACAGTTCTGTCTGTCCCTCGCAGTGGGTGCGGTCGCGGGAGGAGAGGCGTGTCGGTGTTG
Source organism: Euclidia mi (assembly GCA_944739405.2). NCBI lineage: Eukaryota > Metazoa > Arthropoda > Insecta > Lepidoptera > Erebidae > Euclidia > Euclidia mi. Next base: position 50,292,673 of record OX123203.2, read on the forward strand.
CGTTGCCGCGCGCCCTATCTCCCGCGACCAAATGGGGGCGCACCATTGTTGCGTCGCGGTGGGGCCGCAGAGGAAGAGGAGATGCGTTGTTGCGTTGCCGTCCTCCCTATCCTCTGCGGCCGCTGGGTGTTTTGGTGGCGGAGCCCAACAGTTTCATCCGCCGCCAAGGGGGTTTCGTTCGGGGCCCGCCTGACCATCTGGCGGGCCAAAATACCCGTTGGGGGGTAGCGAGGAATGCTTCGGTGAAAACCTACCCTCCGACACATGGGTACATGAGGAGCACGGGTTGGTTTTTAGTCAGTAAGAGTCTGACAGTCCCCTTCGTCATTCTCCCCAGGGCGGAGGGACTCCATGAGGATTTTCCAACCCGACACCAAAAAAAAAGGACAACTACTGCAATGCCGTCAAGTCTGTAAATTTTATAGTGCAGATGGGCTCTTATAGTTCATCATCAGAAGTTTCAGATCTTCGATTTTTATAACTCAACAGAAAATGCTCATCAGACTGAACAACTTTTGTAAAGATTTCAAGTCTGTATACGTTATAGTGAAGCTGGGCAAGACCAGCTTCACTATAATCAATACAGACTTGCAACAGAGTTCCACATCAGATGTTTGAGACCTAATTTTTTTTATCTCTCGTCAGAAAATGCCCATCAGGCGTAATGTTTTATGCTAAACCGTATTTTTTTATGTCTTATAGTTTCGGTAGGCTGTTGTGGTTCTGTATCAGGTGTTCCACTTTCCAAAATCAATTATAGCCTATATGTTACCTAGAATTACTTCGGAGATTAGCGTGTACAGACAGACAAACAGAAAAACATACAAAATGAGTTTTTTAGGTTCTTGCTCTATTGCTGTTTCTTAGCCTCCCTGAGTTTATTTTTTGGAAATATAATATTAAATTTACAGGAATATTTTTTTACCGTCTTATATGTATAGACTAGCTGTTTCCCGCGGTTTCACCTGCGTCCTGAGGGAACTACTTCGCGTACCCGGTTAATTTATAGCCTAAGTTACTCCTTGGTACATCAGCTATCCGCCAGTTTGTCCCGTCAAAATCGGTCAAGCCGTTCCAGAGATTAGCGAGAACAAACAGACAGACAGACAAAAATGGTAAAAAATGTCATTTCGGTTTATGTACCTTTTTTAATATTACAAACAGACACTCCAATTTTTTTTATGTGTGTAGATATAGATTTTCGTATACGAACTAAAGCGATTCTCAGTGATGTTTACAGTAATTTGTGCAACTTTTAACGCCAGCTTTGAATATTCATCTTCCATGATGTAGAAAACAGTATATCACTTTTATACTACGGCAGTACCTATCATGTTTCATAGAGAATTTACAAAAGTTAGATTGCATTATGAAGTTCGGTTTTCTCAGCGAGATTTCACGCCGTTCAAGAAACTTTATAAATTGTGAACCACGCTTGCAAAATATTGTGCACCCGGGATAAACTGACGTTCGATATGTCAACACTTTTATAATTTTAAAGGATTGGCGCTTAGGGTATTTGGTTTGATTGTGTATTTGTTCAAAGTAAGAGTCGATCTATAGAAATAATTACTTCTAGGTCATCATCATCAGCCTACCGGAGTCCATTGCTGGATGACTTTCTAATGACTCACTGAGCTTGATTTTCATGTCTTCGTGTTCAGCCGCAGCCATCCGCTTTGCGTATATCTTCACTCTACCTAGCATGGCTCTCAATAACCAGATCCAAGTGGCAATGGGCAGGGCGCCTAGCTTGCAGAACCTGTGGTCGTAGGGGCAGGAGTGTTCTGGAGTGGCAGCCCCGAGCGTACGACGCAGTAGGGGTAAGTCTCCCGGTGAACCGACCGCCTGGTTAAGATCGCAGGAGGCGGTCTGCGTGGAAAGCCTTGCAAGAGATCTATGTCCTGTAGTCCTTGTTTCTAGGCTCAGATGATGGCAATGGGTTATATAATTAGTGTGGTTTTTCTGCCAGTGGTTATGTTGCATTTAAGATTGAAAACATGAAGCATCTCAGATATCTTTTTAATCGACGAGTACGAAGACCGAAAACTCGAACGAATGTCACATCCTTCTGCAATCTTCTTTTCCATTATCTAACTCTTTATAATATACAAAAACCAAAGAAGACCCTTGGAGGTATAGGTACACCAATCTGACCATAAAGAGACTTAAAGCGGGCCAATTCTCATGGAGGTAAGACGTGCGATGGTAAAAGTCGTAGGTACTAACCTCGTTGCTAGAACTCACATACAAGTTTCTATGTCCTCTTCTTCTTCTCTTCATCAGCCTTAAACAGTCCACTGCTGGACCAGGCCTCTTCTTTGGAAGGAGGAATTGGCCTACTATACCACGCTGGCCAAACGGGTTGGTAAAGGGTTTGTATCAAGTTTTCCTTCTCTTACAGTGCTGTTCTCTGCATAATATGCTCCCTCTGTCGGCTCTTACGACACCCATGGGATGATATGGGGTGGTGACATTCCGTATTCTTAATCCGTCACCACACGGACAAAAATGTTTCTATGTATTTACAACAAAAAAGTATATATGTGTATTAAAGTACCTACGTATGTTTATCGATTATCTAGTACCCATAGTACCCTCTGCTTAGTTTGGGACTAGATGGTGTTATGTGAATGTGGTAGAATATTATTATTATTATACGTGGGTATCCAAGGGCACGGTGCTACGGCGTCACGAATATCGACATCAATTTCGTATTACTTACCATTTACTTCGTATTTAAAGGTATTTACTTCGTATTTATAGGTAGTAAAACCTTGCTGATTTCAGCATGAATTAATGTATCAAGTTTTCCTTCTCTTACAGTGCTGTTCTCTGCATAATATGCTCCCTCTGTCGGCTCTTACGATACCCATGGGATGATATGGGGTGGTGACATTCCGTATTCTTAATCCGTCACCACACGGACGATATATGTAGTAAACAGAATTTGAAATTACATATTTTAGATCGTTTGATCATACAGTTGTTCACAGTTCACTGCTGGAGGCAGCACTCTCTCCTAATTTTCGTTACAATAGCATTGACTTAGTAGGAGGATATAGCCTTCTATACCACGCTGGCCAGATGTACTGATTAAATGGTTCACGTCGGGTTTTCTGTCTTTTCCCTAAGAATAAATTAATAATATAATAATATTAAAGTCGTACCCTTAGTCAAAGAGCTCAGATATTAACATAGAGGCGCATTTCCTATGGGCGCTCTGAAGACAAACTTTCTGTGACCCAAATTGCCGCTTGGTGGCGTGGCAGTCGCACTGTGACAGCTGTCTCTATGAGAGCAAGAAAAACGAACGTTCCTCCTGTGTATCTTAACTACGAGAGCAAGAGAGACGGAGAACGACGCCAGTGCCGCCAGCCAACGGCGCCAACTACGAACTAAACTGGAGACAGTCTCCACTTACTATCGGCACATGAAGTCCTTAAGAACTGCGCTTCTATGTAAATCTGTACTCATTGCCTTAGTCGCCTCTTACGTGACCTACGGAATGATATGGTAAAGACTTTAGTAGTCTTAAACCGTCACCATACGTGTATTACTTACCTGCCAAATATTTAATTATGTTGACTTAAACCGTTGTAGGTTACACGATATGTTTTTATGTTAGTCTCGGTGCATATTTTGCTTATGATTGACGAAAATGTTTACTGGTTTGAGTACTAGCTGAGTTATTAAGGCTTTTCTGTTAGTAAACGTGACAGACTCGCGGCTTTACACTGAAGCTATTAAATATAGCATGCTTTGTTTCTTGTGTCAGACTTTGTATACTTTTTCTTTCTTCATGACGAGCGTTACGGATTTTTCGAAGTTAGTCTGTATCAAACTGTTAACTGTTGTGTATTTATATCTTCTTAACGGGCAAAAAATAACATTATTATTTATACCTTCTTAATAGAATATTTTTGAATGATGAATGGATGAGTGCAGCCTATCTTAGTTCCTTCTCCTTGTGTTTTTATTAATAAATTCCTTATGGGTTTTGACATAATAAAACGAATAAATAAAGATTAAAATTTGTATATTGGTACTTCGTATATTTTTTCATTTACATTTGAGTCGATAAGAATTAATAGTTAATCGTATAGTCTTAGACGATTTTAATAATTATAATAATATTTTTTATAAAGAACAATACAAACGTAACGTGTCCGAATTTTTTATATATTAAAATTAAAATATTTAACAAATACTATATAGATTATTATACTATAAGTATAAATAGTTTTTTATTAATTTAGAACATTTTTTATTGAACAAGTTACTAGATACACAGTACAGGATAGCCACCTAGTAGTTATTTAATTAATTTATTTAAAAACTTTCTAAATATTTTCTCTAAATAAGAAAGTAATAGTAGTTAAATTGTATTTTTTTTACAAGATTTCATTAAAACTGTACAAAAACCTGTATGCATTGGAAAACTTGTACGCACTTAAAATTATATTTTCACAATTATTTTCCTCTTAATAAATAAAAATTATTGCGTTAATATTAATTATTTGTACAACGCTCTTTAATTTCAAAAAGCGTTGTAGGAATAATATGGAAAGTTTCAAGTCGGTTACCGACTTTAAAATAGAACAGCACAACCTGCAAAGGGCTCGGTGCACGATTGTGGAGTTCTAGATTAATATAAATTGTTACTCCGCATCAAAAATATTCACTTACACAAGTCTTAATATTACTAAAACAACACACAACGCTAAAAAAAAAGTATAAACGAATACATTCTTGGTGTTTTTACAAACGATACATGTAAGGTACAACACTACTAATTACTTTTTTAATCACTCACACTTTGGAAGACTATATGAAATTTTAAAATAGTGAAAAATTAATTTATTGAAAAAAGAAAACTACACATCTCTATTGCTTTGAGTTCAGTACATAATTTATAACTATTAATTATTTTATCTAAAAATCTAATTATATCTAAACGGGCAATGGTGTTGTAGTGTTATTATTTTACTTATAGTTAATTAATTAATATACTTAATTTTTAAGTAAGTATTTAATTTTTTATAATAATTTTATTCTAAAATCCAAAAATCTAGTTTACATCGATTTAGAATTAAGTTCTCGTTGTTGTTCATTAATAATAAAATTATTTTACAAGTTTTTTCACAATAGTTATTCAGGAAATTTTATTTACAGTTGTTTTTATGCAGGAAAAAGATTTATTTTTCATTAAAATCTATCGTCAGTCGTAGGTATAGTTGATAAACTTATACTCAAAGTTATTCGAAAACAGAAATCTAACATTTTTACAGTATCTTGTAGCCAACATTTTGACTTCAACAAAGAAAGAGAAGGAACTATTTAATTTCGCTAAAAATAAAAGAGACACTTATACTACGTGAAAATTACTAGGTTTTAAAATTCGCGGTTAAAATACGTTATTATTCATAAGATTAGAAAATTTTACAGGAAGTATTTGGTGTTCTTTTTGGTATAATATTAAATTTATTACTAACACCTAACTTAAGTTATATAAGTACAATATTTACATGAAACCTAAATAAGCGTCCAGCGCTGTTTAAAAACATTTAAAATTATGAACATTATACTCGGCCATTATTGGTCGAATTAAATTTAAAAGAAAAAGGAAAACTAAGTGTTAAGTATTTACATTTTTTTTCAATAGTGCATTTTATTGTTGTGAAGTGCTCGTCCTTAGGCACAGAGGCACAGTCATTTATTAAATATTTTAATTAGATTTAACCTACAAAGGAACTTTATTGTGAAAGTTCTATAATATAACAATTATTTAAAAAGGAATCGACGTTCATTATTGATAAAATATAATTATTTATGAATAATTATAGTTCATAAATAATTAATTTGTGAATATACCATTTGTTTGTGTTCTTGGCAAGTTATATATATTGTTGCTATTTATTAATATTTTGTACTTTATGTGCAAATAAATGTATTTTGTAACAATTACTTATATCACTTTCACAATAATTACATTTCAATTTTATTAAATTACACCGCATCTTTACAATGATTTGTTTAGGTTTTTAAATTTAGGGGCATAGTGATTTATGTTATTTTGACATTTTATTTTATTTATTTTATTGAGAAACAGTTTAAAATATAATGCAAAAAATTATATATATACTATAGCTCAAAATTCTGTATCTGTTGTAGTCATTTTCTGCAGTTAATATTATATATAATATTGTATTTAATGTGTATTGAATGTGTGAATTATAAATAATTAATAGTATTTTAAATTGTATCTCGTTCACAGTTTTATATTAAAATAATTTTATTAGCATTTATTTGTAGTTTTGTATTTATAATGGCGAATCTTAGGATTAAATATAGCAAACAATTTTACATGAATTCTACAAATATTTCACTATTTTGTACGTATATAAGCGTATGGGTAAGTCTTTAAGGGAATAATTGTCAAAGAAATATATTTATGTATGTTATTATACTGAATTAAACGCTAATATAGTGAATCTCTAGCAAGTTTAGAAGTTTCTAAGACCTGTTGTCCACTATGGCGTATCATCGAACTAAAATTATAGAGGCATTTTCCTTAATTTTAAGGCAGTGAAAATATATTTAATCGTTAGATGTAGTGAAAGACATATGTTTGCGAAAAGTCTCCAGACATTATTTTTCTTATACTTACACTTGGCAGGCATAAATTTTGGTAGTTGCGCTCTCATGCGTTCATCATATCCGCCTGACGTTTAAGGAAACAAAACGTTAGAGATTTTTTTATTGAGAAACGTAACCTAACGAGCTTTATGTATTATTTTTGTGTTGAAATGCTCCAATACTTAATTAACAGCGATTTGGTAAGGGACACCTAGCCAAAAAACCGTAACGTACGGAATGTTGTTTATGATCTATTTGTTGATGAAACATATTTCTGACAAATACTTTTGATGTGGTCGCCTTTAATGGTTGTAGGGTTCTTTGACATAAAAAATGTTTGCGTTTTAGTCAAATGGAGATGAATAGATCTGTTTTGTATGACAAACCTTTACGGATTTATATAAATAACTCAGTTGGTGAATTTGGACTTGCACGCAAGTTGAAGAATTTTATACAATACTTAATGGCTTATATAAACATTCGAGAGAATAATGATTGGCTCATAGCTGTTCATCATCATATCAGATAATAAGTCTAATGCTGGATATAGGTCTCCCCAAGGTTCTTCACGAAGACCGATATTGTGCCACCGTCTCTTAAGTTTCCCAATAAAATCTTTAATTAGAACTAATGATTCACGTAACTTTATATAATAATCTGTGCATAAGTATTTTTGGATGATTGTGTTATTTGCTATTTGGATTGTTATTATTAATGGTCGATCCTTCATACTTGATAGATTGTAGTAATAGCTATGGCAAATAATGTCGATATGAGATGGTATTACAAGTGGGTACATAGGAATGTTACTAACAAGACTTACTAGCAATTATTTACAGCTTTTAATCTGCCTTCAGAAAATATAAGGTTGCGAGGTAGATTATCCACAGTCGTGGCTCTTCTTTGTGTTTACGTGGCTTTACTTATTTTCTTTCTTTAAGTATTATAATGTTGCCCTATCGGCAACTAGCTGATTGTTTAGTTCTATAGACAGACAGCAAGCATCGGTAAAATTCTTATTGAGAAACATTTTATTTGCGAGGCCATGTACAGCTTAGTTGTTGAACATGATCACAGTGTGCTCAGGTCACAACTTTCCTTCTGCATTATGGATAAACTTCGATCTTACTTGTAATTTGCATTGTATTTCCGATGATACGCCACAGTGGGCACATGCTCTAATCGACACAGCTATCCGCTAATATTACAAAATCTGATGACATTAAAGCTATGTAATTCCTTTATTGTACAACATTAAAGGAATAATTATATCATAAGTATGTATAATTTTTCAAATCCATTAGTGTTTTTGCAGTTTTATTTTTATTAATTATTAATCTATGATTCAGCTACGTATGAATATTAAAAAGTTCTACGAAATTAATTATATAATTATGTAGTTTACAATTTACAATTCCTTCCATATGCAACTTAAATCTAGTCACTTCATGTATATAACTAATAAAATTATTTATTATTGGCACTAGTTTTATCATCTCGAGGATATATATACGATATTAGTTTTTAGTAAGTAATTTAATTGGTATATTGAATTTCAGTAACTTTTCAGAGATTCCTTCTAACATGAAGTGACTATAGAACGTCTGTAAAAAGCCTAAACATTTTAAGAAGCTGTCCTAAGATTATTATAAGGTATTGTTATCATAGGTATGTTTGTATGAAGAACATGTCCTTGTCACCATTTTTACATTCATATTTTTTGGATTTGTGTTCTTTGACCGACAAAACTAAATATACTACACAACTTAATATTACTTAAAATTATAATTAACTTTTAAAATAATATTTACAAAGTGTAAAATTAATATTTACAGAATTTAAAGTCACAATTTACAAACACAATCCAATTTTAAATTTACATTTAACTAATCTTTAATTTACACTTAAGACAAATATACAAACAAACCAGTCAAAGAACGAACGAAACTTTTCACTAAAACTGTTCTTGAGTTTTTGCAAAGTCCATTCAACGAACATTGTAAAGATTCGGTGCTGCTCTTAGCTGTGCCATCATTATCCTGTTGGCAACGCATCTGTAACAGCACACGTAAGCTAAACATCACTTAAACAGTATCCTCCTGAACGCTCTTCTGAAATCCTTGTTGAAGATCGTGTAGATGACTGGGTTCAACACGGAGTTCATGTACCCAAGCCAAAACGCTATGGCGAATGCACTGGAAGGTATCACACAAATTCTACATGCAGCCTTAAGTATGTACAGAAAGAAAAATGGCAGCCAGCAAGCGATAAAACTGCCCATAATTAAACCTAAGATTAGAGTGGCTCTCTTCTCCTTTTTTCTGGCTAGTCTTTTCTTTTCTCTTTCCGGGTCTCTTGGTTTATGTGGCTTTGGGAGAGCCGGTTCTAATTCTGATTTACTAGGTTGTGATTTTTCTTGTCTCCTGTCGGTCTTTTTGAAGATTCTGAGTTTTAGAGGTTTGACGCCACCACAGCGGCTGACTACCCCAGAATCTGAAGAAGATGGCTCCATTTCTGACACCATGTCGGCGTCTATGGCTACGCTAGGTGCTCTGCCTCTGGACTGCTGTAGCTGAAGCTCTCCGTTTACGGAGAGTGTTGAACTCCGCAGTGTGCACGAAGCCAGAGGATTTTTTGTTACTTGTGCGCATGTTGTTATAACCTGAGGAAAAGACATCGTTTTAGATTGAGGCCATACAATTTGCCGATCCTCCAGATCGATTTTTTTTCAATACATCTAGCGGGTTCATTTGGGATTTGAGGTATAATAAGGTCAGGTAAATTATCTGGAAGGCTGCACACTGGTGAATTTAAAGGTAGTGCAATCGTTTTCAACTCGAAATACTAGAAGGACATTGATTTGTCGAGGACGAAGGGGTGCACTGGAGCTATTGAAGTGCTGAAAAGGACCTTAATATGAGAGTCAAAGACTTTAGTTCAATATTTTAGGGTCAATCTTTCCACTAAACGAGTTTACATCTTGCAAATACGATAGATCAATCTATAATTGTTTAGTAAGTTTATAATATACAATAGCATGCTATATTCTGACATGTGACCTACACAGCAATTTACGAATACTTACAAAATTTGCTCTGGATAATTGTTTCAAATCCTTGGTGAAATATGACAAAGTATTTGCATCTGTAGTGATAAAATCCTTGAAAGTGTAGGCTACTAAAGTGGCTGTGACCACACTGTCTAAATAAACACTACCGCTCAAAAGTATTTGCCCACCTTGATTTGAGGATGTTTGAAGAAAAAATATTTTCTTCTAATTGTATCATACTGATTTTATTATGTCAATTCATTGTTGTATGATGTTAAATCTAATATAGTTTTCAGATCATAAATGAAATAAAAGCACTTAAATAACCAAAAAGCAGGCAGCGATACCCTAGTGCATATACCAAAAGTCTGCCATGCAGAGGGCATCAGGTTCGAATCGAAGGCGCGCACCACTGACTTTTCGAAGTTATGTGTGTATTCAACTATTAATTATCGCTTTCCTTGTGCCTCGGAGAGCACTTTAAACCGTCGGTAACATCTCTTCTATTTCAAGCCATGTGATTGGTGAATCGTGGCACAGCTCGTCTTCGCTCTGCTCTGCTCCGCCTCAGTGGAACAGCAGCCTAAGTTTTGAATGTAACTGGGATAGCGCTAAGACGATAGACGAAGACAAAAATTGCAGTGGGCAAATAATTTTGAGCGGCAGTGTACATAGTAGTGACAGTAAGAATTCCTACAGTACTTGAGAGCAGATAAAATATCTGAGAAATAAACTAAGTAAAACTACTAGGTACACAAGTTAAAGTTCACAAATTCTAAACGCTTGTGATACCTCTAAGCTGACTGCACTGGTTAGCGTGATGACGATCAACTTTTATTTATCAGTTATTGTAGCAGCAACTCCTTCCGAAGCTTGACTTGACAAATAGGTTGGTTGATAAAATAATGGTAATTGAAAAAAGAGCTTGAGAGATAAAAAATTGAATAAAAGAAATAAAAGAAGCTAAATGAGTAAAATAAGCATAGATACGTTATAGGCGTACCAAAAGCAGGACGCTAAACATAAGCCAGTTGGCAAGTCTGACATATGTGTGTGTAACGTCGCGAGCCGGCGTCAAAATGAAACTGACACATCTTTTCAACCGAAATTAAAATAAAATATAGAGTTATCGATGTGTGCGTTAGTGTACCGTTTCTACGGATTGATTACTACGTAGGTAACGTATCTACCCTTTTCTTGTAATATAATTGAAAAGAAGGTTAACATATTTGAAAATCTTTTGCTTAATGGATGCCGTTTTCGTAAAAAGATTCCACAGCTCAAATCTCATCTTCAATAGTTTAGGCTCTGCGATGATAATGGTGGTAGGCCACCTTGGTAAAAAGTAGGTAGTCAAATAAACAGAGATCCTGTTGAAGTGTAGACTAAAATTAGTGTCAGATCACACAAGTGCAGCCAACACTAAGACAAATAGAAGAAGAAACTGCTACATTATGTTTACAATCTGTAAGAGACTAAAAAGAAACTGAAAGCTGCAGACAACCTGTGGAGACGTTAGGATTAATCATGTCTAAGGATAGTTAAGTAGATACGAGTAGTAAAAAAAAGATTAACACGGTTTACTGTAAATATGGCAATATTTATCAGAGCCCATATATCGTGATTTGCTTTGCCATTCGTAACAGATTGACAAAGTAAAGCAACTTTAGCAGATGTCACATGGATCTGTTGAACAGAACAAAAATTATAGCATTTACTTTACATCAAAGCGTCACCGTGCTTCAAAATCCGATGGATAGCCGGGACCAACGGCTTTATGCACACAGTTGGTCCCGGTTCTTGTCCTCAAAAACCTTTACGTCATGTCGAAGGTCTTCAGATGGCCTAGAAACTTCCTCACATGGAAAAGAAGATTAAATAAAGTATGTAAGTGTTACCTTAAGTGTATCTTTCCGCTCGTCAGGAGGTGGGGGCACCGTGTCTCCCGCTTCGCTCGTCGATATGTCTGACGCCAACTCGCAGGTCACTGTCGGGATCTGCACTTGTGGCGTTTCTATTGTTGATATTTGGCTTTCGCTGGAAATAGATAAGGGGAATATTATGGCAACTTTAATTTGCAAGATTGGTCTACATCTCATGTTACCAGAGGGCTGGTTTATTCTTTGCCGAAAGAATCAACATTGCTATATACAGCCTAGACTTTGTAGAAATGTTTTCCACCTTTTAATTTTTGGATTTATCGTTATGACGTTTAGGTGTATTGAAATCTGTCTCGACATTGGATTACTGTTCGTCGTCTTTCATGGTTCAAAAATTACGTGGCTGTACCCTTCTTTACAGTACTATTATATATTAGTGTCGTTCATCGCAAAGAGTATCCATTTACCGTTGTTTCGTATCATAAATAATTGCTTGAATGTCACCTGATGTTTGTAAATAAGAGTTAACCCGGCTGTATCTAAAACTTGCCTTGGAGCCCGAAGTCCGCTTACTAGTCTATCCAAATACTATGACAGAATAGTAGCTTTTAACAGTATTGTTATTGTATCTTTTAGCGAAGTTAATCAAGTTTAAAAAGTTAATTAAATTGACGATGAATTTTAAAATTCTACTTTGTTATTCGTACACCTTGGCAATAAATATCATTTCGGTGGCTCACAAACTGCCAGCCAAACGTAAGACTGAAATAATTTGATCATTAGAGTTTTACTAGTGCTCCTGTGTTATTTTATTTTGTGGTATAGCTGTTATAAGAAGAACATCTTTATAAGTTTGCTAGAAACTAAAACTTTTATAAAAGGTTTTATGTTTTTGACAAGTTTGAGAGACTCTTATTAAATGCTGCAGCAGTTTTAGTGTCGTCTCAAATAAAACTATGATTAAGCTTTGTTATAACTTGTCTAAAGAATTTCATCTGCCCTCCGGCGTAAGATGTAGTTGGTGACAGACTTGAAGAACTAAATATCCCTTTTGGGTGGATCTTCATAGCGTGATTTGACTTGCCTGTCGTATTAGGTCGGCAAAGTTAAGCACCGCTTGCAAAGGTCACTACTTGGGTGGGTAACCACTCGTTATCATCAGAGTGCTTTTGGAAAAGCGTAAAGCCGTCGTTCGGCCGATTTTAGATTTAGGATATTAAACATTATGCCATATTCGGGCAGTCTACAAACTCCGATACCAGAGTTAGGTACATTCTTTCATTTACATTAGTATTTTTATTTTACATTATTTCACCAAGCATTTTATGTACTTAAATGTGTGTAGAAAATCTGATGTGTTAAACAAATCGTTGTTCAGTTTACTAGATAACCTGTCGTGTCACTGTTTGAGTTTTGTTTTAAAGCAAAAATTTACCATCCGAGTAATTAAACCATTTGCTAAAATGATTTTATTAAATCCATAACTGTTACATCCTATCCTATCCATGAATAATTTATGTACAGCAAAAATACAAAGCTACCCTATACATTTACTATAATCAAATTACCGAGCGAAATATTCAAAGTGGTACAGAAACATAATGTAATAAAATTCATAGCTTAAATCGGATTAAACTATCCTAATACGATTTGCGTACTAGTTAAATCAGTACCCTAATTAATGTAACTAGCCAAAAAGCCCCAAATTAAAATTAAACCATACCCGTAACCGGACAAAATGAAATTATAAAGGGTCCCTATTAGATACGGAATTCTGAAAACGGCTTCGAGATCCGGGTTACAGGGCATTTTTGGCATTCCGCGCTAAAAAAAGAAAAGACCGGCATTTTACGTCCTCACAGGAATTTCCTTAGCATTCTTTGCCGAATCTTCTTTGTTTTCTATGTGATAGCAATAGCAATAGAACTTTTTTATTATACAAGTTTGCTCCCATTTTAGATAGGACTCGATATTTCTGACTATTTGTTTAAATGGCTGGCATAAAATTTACACATACATACATATGCTCACGCCTTTTTCCCGTCGGGGTAGGCAGAGACAACAGATCGCCACTTGCTTCTATCCTTGCAAACCTCACGTGCTTCCTCCACATTCATTATTCTTTTCATACATGCTCGCCGGTTGCGGGTGCTTCGGACTTTTCCGTTTCTCAAGACGTCCCCAATTTGGTCCACGAACGTCTTACGAGGTCTGCCGCAACCGGCTTGTCCATACACCTCTGCCATATATATTTGATTCGTCAATCTTTCTTCACTCATTCTCTCCACGTGTCCAAACCATTTCAGCATTCCTTTCTCAATCCTTGTCACGACATCTTCTTTCAGGCCACATCGCTCTCGTATTACTGCATTCGGAATTCTATCAATCAGTCTCACCCCACACATACTACGCAGTGATCGCATCTCAACTGCGTTAATTCTGCTTGCATGCTTTTTCTGCCATACCCAACACTCACTTCCATACATCAAGGTGGGCACCAGCACTCCATTATGAACCGCCTTTGTATTTTAATTTTGCCTTTACAGCGTGCAATCCTTTCTTAGTATCGCGACACATCTACGACACCGACCACGCAGAACGTTCTATTGAACACATAGATACATACATACATACATAGACACACGCCTGTTTCCCCGAGGGGGTAGGCAGAGGCATATTAAACGCCCACTTTTAGCCAGTGTTTTGATCCCACGTAATAGGTGGCGAGCCTATTGCCGCTTATCAGGACAGTTTGTTTGCCAGAGCCTCGTCCGTTGATCGGCAGGTGCACCACTTGCAGGTGAGGTTGTCTTGGAACCCTAAGTTCTTGGTGGAAATCCTATGCATCTATTGAACACGCTCATAGTGTTTTCAAATCTGCTATGACAAATCAGCTGAAAGTATGTCGCGTTCGGCGCGACGAACATTCCGTCGAGCGCCACATCGCGCAGAACGGTATGCAACCGAACACCGCCTTCATATATGTTGACAGCTCGACGCGTTTGGTGTGTCATATCAACCGAATACTACGACCGATAGTTCAGTCGCTGAAGGTTCGGCGCGTACTGCTGGTATGTCGCTACTCTTATTGTACAGATGAATAATGAAGTTTTGTTTTCTGCAATCTTCATTACGGAACTTTAAGCGAGGCTTCTAGTGTATCCGTTTTTAATAGTTTGTGATCGATGAAATGTAATTTTATACTCTGTGCCTCTCGTATGTTATCTGAATAGACGTGTCTGAGGTTGTGCCCACGATTATTACCGTGCGTTTTACAATTAAGGTTGATAAAACTATTTTTTGTACGCAATTACGCAACTTTTCCAGCTGTTACCGAGTCTGACAGACAAAAAACATCTGAGGAAATCGGTCTCAAATGTTTATATCTGATTCCCTGTGATCGTCATTACATATCATCTATCTTCTTTGCCTAATATGATAAATAAAAAAGTGAAATAATAAAAAAATAATATATGGTGGTACAAACTTCGCCGTGTCCGCTAGTTTATTATAATTTTGTACTAATGTTTTCCATAGAACATATTCCCTGGTTTGCTAATAGTGTTCGTAATAGAAGTTTACTTGTAATAGCCCTTTGACTTCGATCTGGACGCGTTCCACTCAACAAGTTCAGGCACCTCATGAGAAGAAGTTCAAGCACAAGTTGTGAACAGTGTGGTGTTGTGGAGGATGTCTATCACTTGTTGGTGGAATGCGTCAAAACTAGAGCTGTGAGAGTTGCTCTGTTAAATAGACTGAACATATTTTTTTTTATCGACTCACGCCTGTATCCCCAAAGGGGTAGGCAGAGGTGTAATATTACACCCACATTTCGCCATGAATTTTTAGGTCCCACGTAATAGAGACGTCCCAATCCCACGCGCACATTTATGCCGCGAGACCAACGAGGCAGTCTAATAAATTTAAATGAATTTATAGATGTTGGTATTATACAAAGTATATTATCATACTAGCCTGTGTCGACAGCGGCCACTTTAGTTTATAAAATAATAAGTAAGATTAGAAGTGCATAGTCTAGATTTAGGCTAAGATGGGACTGACATGGTCTAATGAGAGACCAAAAGCCCCTAAACAAATAAAGGTAAAAAAAAGTTTTCCTTGATACACGACATTGTCCGAGCAGCATCCCGGTTGCATCCAAGACTTTCACCTTGGACAAAGAGCTCAGATATTTACATAGAGGCGCATTTCATATGGGCGCTTTGAAGACAAACTTCTGCGACTCAAATTGCCGCTTGGCGGCGTGGCAGTCGCGCTGCGGCAGCTGTCCCTCTCTCCTCCAGTGTATCATAACTACGAGAGCGAGAGAGATGGAGAACGACGCCAGCGCCGCCAACGGCGCTAACTACGAACTAAACTGGAGACAGTCCCCACTTGAAATTGGCACACAAAATCCTTAAGAACTGCGCTTCTATGTAAATCTGCATTCATTGCTTTGGATCCGACATCCACTTTAACAGATAGTACCTGGATAACCGAGCTTTGAAATTTTTAGATAACACGATTTATCAAAATACCGATATTTTGATAAATCATGTCTTCTAAAAATTTGAGTTCGATTTGTCGCTCCCGAAGCCGCCTACATCCTAAATTTCATGAAAATTATTAAAGCCATTTCGTATACAAATATTGCTCGTTTAAATCCATTAGGTGACAGAATATAAATAGCTTAGTTTTATGGTGACTTTGAGCCTCCATAGCTCCTGAACCAGTTACCTATTTCCCAGATATGGTGCCGGAGTAAAAATTGTTCGTAATGATTGGTACAATATGGAATTTCAATAATCGTTACGGGTCTTTTTACACCCCGTATAGTCCTCATATGTACATGTAACACACGCAATATACTTACGGGTCTTTTTACACCCGTATAGTTCACATATGTACATATAACACACACAATACACTTCTATCATAGGTAACTGGTAATTTAGTTTTGGGACACGGCGTCCGCGTTCAATCAAATGCCTGTTACTCAGTCGTTTGACATAATTGACAGTGTTACGCACAAAGGCTAGCAGCAATTTACTGTACATATTTGGGCCACTGATGTAGCTGGATTTTTTATAGCGATCTGATACAGGCATTATTCATTTAATGAAAAAACCTGCAAGGCAACTTAGAAATTATAATATAATATTACTAGAGGACGCCCGCAGCTACGCCCGCATTATTTTATTTTACCCGTTTTGCCCGAACCCGTGGGAATTTCGGGAAATCCCTTCTTAGTACACCCCTACGGTCCCCAAGGAACACACATGCCAAATTTCAGCTTTCTGCGCCCAATAGTTTCGACTGTAGCGTGTCTGTCAGTCAGTCAGTAACGCAAGGATTTAATATATTAAAATGATGTAAGTCTGATATCTGTGATCGTCACCTGGGGTTACCACCTAAGATCAGGGTTGGTTTGTGGTCTTCACCACAATCAACATAAGCCTGAGTGGTAACCTCATTTTTATAACATTGCTTAGCAGCATAGCTTGTGTTATTTTGTAGCGTCTCATATTTACAATGATATTACTGTAATGTCATTGCATATTAAAGTATTACGTGGGACCCAAAAATGACAATAGGCTCGCCCCCTATTATATGGGACCCAAAAACTCATGGCGAAATGTGGGTATAGAGGTTTAAACCTCTGCCTACCCCCTCAGGGTTACAGGCGTGAGACTATTAAAAAAAAAGTAATATTTAACATTTGTGTAGGTTGTATGCATTTTCTTCTTCGTCTTCTTCAAAGTTGCGACGATTGACGATTGTGTATGCCATTTTTTGTACCTTCTTTTATAAATAAGTATATTCGTAAACTGTTTTTGAACATAATTTGTCATTGTTATTCGCTGTATCAGGTGATCTGTAGGTACCAGGAAAAGTGTGTAACTGTTTATTTTCTTTCGAAATAAATAAACAATTGCGATGCAACGACTGGACGTTGATCGCCTTGTCAGTCTGATATTATTATTTTAGTTATACATGGCCCTCATGATAATGATGCGTTTATTGGACTTATTAAGTAAAATTAGTCTATTATTATGTTTTAATATTAAAACCAAGGTTGTCAAACTTACTCCGGCCATTGTCCATTTTGAGAAAGGATTCTTAATATCGTCTTCAAAAATTATTTTTTTATATATTTATTATAGACTCACGCCTGCATCCCTGAAGGGGTAGGCAGAGGTGTAATATCACACCCACATTTCGCCATGAATTTTTAGGTTCCACGTAATAGGGGGCGAGCCTATTGCCGTACCTGGCACATTACCAGACTCCGTGCTGCTACTGAGAATTTCCTAACGGAAAAACCCAATAACACTTTGCCCGACCCGGGAATCGAACCCGAGACCTCCCAATCCCACGCGCACATTTATGCCGCGAGACCAACGAGGCAGTCACAGACAAAAATTACTTGTTTATTTAAAAATACATATTGGAGTCTTGTTTCATTTCATCGCCCTCATTTCCTTTGGGCTCTTTAGTGCCATCCGTAGTTTCTCAGCGTCCACATGAGAGCGTCATCTACCATTATCAAAATACTGCCTTAAATAGATACTAGCACTGACCACTTAGTAACGGAAAAATATTTTTAAGAACTCTCAGCCTTGAAATAATTTAATTTATTTATAGACTCACGCCCCCGTCCCCGAAGGGGTAGGCAGAGGTGTAATATTAAACCCACATTTCGCCATGAATTTTTAGGTCCCACGTAATAGGGGGCGAGTCTATTGCCGTTACCGGGCACATCAACAGACTCCGTGCTGCTGCTGAGAATTCGGAAAAAACCCAGTAGGTAACACTTTTGCCCGACCCAGGAATCGAACCTGGGACCTCCGATCAGCAGTCGCATGCGCTATTCACTGGACTACGGAGGCGGTCATTTAAAGGGGGTCTCCCTTGTTTGACCGAAAGGAATTTGAAAAATTTTCACTTCCCAAAAAAATTTTCCCATAATTTCATTTGCCAAATTATTACTTTACAAAAAATCTATTCACAAAAAATTGTAACGCAAACCTAATGTTTGGGAAATTAACGTTTAAACTATAACTTGTTTACCAACTAGTACTTTTAAGATTTTTAATTTAGTCAAATATTTCAGTTGGAATAACAGTTTATACGCAAAATCAATAATTATTCTAATCTAAATAGTTCAGTTCCGGCTAACCTACTAAAAAATATATTTTTTCTATTAATGCAAGTCGTTTCTGACACTCGCCGGCCGCTGCCGCGGCACCGCTCGCTTCGCTCGCTCGGCTCGTGCGTAGGAGGTCACAGTTCTAACCTAACCTAACCTTACCATTTTTTTAACAATTAACCTACTCTAACTACTTTCATAAATAAACTAATATCACCAAACGCTTATTGTCTGAAGATTGTTTGCAGTAATAAATCATTTGATTAAAGACCAAATGCCATAATGACATTATACTTGGTAATATTTTGCCAAGTAAAAATTTGACCAAATAAAAATATGCGTACTAAAATCATTCGAAATATTGCAATGGTATAAAAAAAGGTTGCTAAAATTTGTTTGGGTAATGAAATTTTGTCAAAATCTTTTCGGCATAACGGCAGGATCCCCATTTAAAGAACACAGAAAAAAATTTAGACTTAAAACATATAGACTACACAAAGTATTATTATTATATATTTATTCCCTGTGGGAGTCGAATCCACGCCACTGGGCACAGTGCTAAGCGGCGAGGTGACCATATAAAACACTACGCGATAGGTGCAGTCAGGCGAAGACTAAAATAAGTAATACTCACCCATTATTATTACTAAGATGTCCCTGCGGCATGGGATGCGTCGCAGGCATTGGTCGCGTGCCCTTCGGCGGGTTGCTGAAGCTCGTTTGTTGCTCGTTCTATGGAAAAACACTACATTAATATGTTTTTTAAATTATTTTAAACAACTCCTGCCCTAGGAATAAATCCTGTGTCGCGGGGGACTTTACAAACATACAACCAACGGACACAATGAACACCCCACAGAAATAGTGGAACACCCAGACTCCAAACAACAATTTATGAATGACACGAAGTGTTGTCTCGTGTGGGATCGAACCCACGACACTCGGCGCAGTGTCAAGCGGCGAGGCGGCCGCTTAAGCCACTACGCCAACCGTGCAGTCTTGTGGGATTCTTTTTATGGCTGTAAGTTAGTCGACGAACTGACAACCCACCCGATGGTAAGCGGCAACCGTTGACTTTAGCCATATAAAAGACACAGCCAGTCTTCTAATGCCCGGTAATTTTATAAGTACCATCATTTACCTTTAACAGTCCACTGCTGGACAAGCCTTGCATTTGAAAGGAGGAATTGGAATACCGCGCTGGCCTAACGGGTTGGTATAGGGTTTGTATCAAGTTTTCCTTCTCTTACAGTGCTGTTCTCTGCATAATATACTTCCTCTGTCGACTCTTACGACACCCTTGGGATGATATGGGGTGGTGACATTCCGTATTAGGACACATACACTATTAGGACTGAATCCTGTGTCGCTGGGGACTTTACAAACATACAACTAACGGACACAATGTACACCCAGACTCGAAACAGCAATCTATGAATCACACAAGGTGTTGTCTCGTGTGGGGATCGAACCCACAACACTTCGGTGCAGTGTCAAACGGCGAGGCGGCCGCTTAAACCACTACGCCAACCGTGCAGTCACTTCTAACCTGTCTTGTTTTTAGGATATCTCCAATCTGGTCAGAGAACGTCCGCCTAGGTCTTCGTCCTGTCCTATTCACACTTGCCTTATATATCTGCTTGGTCAGTCTTTCGTCATCCATCCTCTCGACGTTCCCAAACCACCTTAGCATACCTGTCTCGAGGTAGTAGGTATAAGTTTTTGAAACGTAACTGTGGTTTGCATGCACCATAATTGAGAGTCTTCCACATAGTGATAGTAGAGGTACTATGGATGACGATATTGTAAGCTTTGTTTTTAATTTTTTTTTATAGACTCACGCCTTTATCCCCGATGGGGTAGGCAGAGGTGTAATATTATACCCACATTTCGCCATGAATTTTTAGGTCCCATATAATAGGCGGCGAGCCTATTGCTGTACCGGGTACATTTTCAGACTCCGTGCTGCTACTGAGAATTTCCTAACGGAAAAATTCAATAACACTTTGCCTGACCTGGGAATCGAACCCAATCCCACGCACACATTTATGCCGCGAGACCAACGAGGCAGTTTTAAATAATTTAGACGATTTTTTACTTTTAGGGTCAGTTCGTGGTTGGGGTTTGACACTTTGTATCCTGAATCCGTCCTATTGGGGCTGGTTACAAAAATATTAATAAACATGATACTTACCGGCCTCGGCCTTGGATTTTTCCTAATGCCTCTTCTAGCGCGCGCCTTCGCCGCGAAGTATATCCTAATGTACACGAACACCATGATGCAGGACGGTATGTAGAAGCTGCCGAGTGCCGAGTATACCACGTAGCCGATGTCATCTGACACCTGGGGGCAAGAAAGAGATATAGTTAGTACAAATTACTGAGAAGGAGGTAGAGATATTATTTGGTTTGTTGCTTGGTTGTGTCAGTTTTGTGCATATTTCTATAGTCATCATCATCAGCCTTTAACAGACTAGGCCTCTCCTTTGAAAGCAGGAATTGGCCTACTATACCACGCTGGCCAAACGGGTTGGCCATAGGGTTTGTATCAAGTTTTCCTTCTCTTGCATAATATGCTCCCTTTGTCGGCTCTTACGACACCCATGGGAAGATATGGGGTGGTGACATTTCGTATTCTTAATCCGTCACCACACGGACAATATATTTCACAAACAAAATATTTCTATAGTAAAGTTAATAAATATTAATTATGTTCCAACGTACTTTAAAAATAGTGGTTATTGCTTAGACCCGTATGTGTCTTTAGTAGAGCCGTAAGACTCATACGGGTGTGTCTTTAGAAATAATTTGTTTTTGCCTGCTAGGTACTTCGCCCGCATAAGGGTACACCATGACAAGACATTGTGCTAATTATTACTGTAAAGTTTCATCAAAATTCTTCCAGTCCTTTTTGCGTGAAAGAGTTACTAATATTTATAAATCAATCCATCCTCACAAACTTTCACATTTATAAGTAAGATGATGATTTGATAATCATTACCTTCCTTATTATGCAACTGGGATGGCATCCAATATTTGCCTTAGAGTCTAGCGTTCACTTTTATTCTCACCAGATTTGATAGAATTAGCTTTTACACCAAAATAATGCCTTATTTGCAACTCAAAACATACGCCATATCTACATAGAGATACACGGGATTAACGCTAGAGTAACCCAAGCCGAAATATCGAGGCAAATACCTATACGGTACTAGCTGAGCACAGGGATGTAGCTAGAGTCGAATTTAAGATAGGGCAGCATTGGTTACAGGTAGGGCGGAAGTAAAAAAAAAAATTGAAATTGATCTGCTCCGAAGCACGTTCTTCAGCATTTTGGTATTTTTAAGGTAGGGCATTGTGATTTCAAGGTAGGGCATTGCCCCATAATGCCCCCCCCTAGTTACGGCCATGGTTGAGCACCATAAGCACAACAATGTGTATATTTTAATTTAGCAAGAATAAAGATCGCTCGCTGATTGGCCAATTCGATTGTGCAGAAGATTAAGATCAACAGCAAATATATTTTTATCACTCCAGCTCGCTCTTCGTTATGAGGCAATGAAAGCCTGCGTTGCAGCATCTCATTAATTTACGCGATCGACATAAATTAATGAGAATGATTGCAATTTCTGCGGAATTGTTGCTTTCATAATTTGGCTGGTTGATTGTCGGATTATAAACACAGTTTGCTTGCTCTCAGTTATTCGAAATTTCAAGCGATATTATACAATTCTAAAATTTTCATAAAGATTTCAATAATCATGAACAGTTTCTTTGTAATCTGTCCCACTGCTGGGCATAGGCATCTTCTCATTATGATACGTCCACCACGCTGGCCAAGTGCTGGCAGGTAAACTTCACATGTCTTTCGAGAACATTATGGAGAACTCTTAGACATGCAGGTTTCTTCATGATGTTTTCCTTCACCGTTTATTAAGCGATAATTGACAATTTAATACGCATATGGCTTGGAAAAGTCAGTGGTGCAAGCCGTGGGCAAAGAGGTCACATATTTACATAGAGGCACATTTCATATGGGCGCTCTGAAGACAAACTTTCTGGGACCCAAATTGCCGCTAGGCGGCGTGGCAGTCGCGCTGCGGCAGCTGTCTCTCTCTCTCCTCTAGTGTTCTTGACTACGAGAGCGAGAGAGAGACAAAGAACGACGCCAGCGCTGCCAACGGCGCCAACTACGAACTGAACTGGAGACAGTTCCTACTTGGAATCGGCACACGAAATCCTTAAGAACTGCGCTTCTATGTAAATCTGTATTCATTACCGTGGGTTAGATATACGTTATTTCAGTTGCATTCCGTGGTCCGCTTACTAGTCTCACCGGAATTGACTGAATATTAGCTTCTCCACAGAGCGACTGCCTGTCCGACCTCCGCAACCCAAAGGGATAGCGATATTCCATGATTTAGATTAGTGGCACTAATGTTATTATGAGACACTTTTTATTCAATTCGCACAAATTCAACCATTGCCTCCGTGGTCCAATGTCCAATGATAGTGTATGCGCCTGCTGGTCCCGTGATCGATTCCTGGGGCGGAAAAAAGTATAAGCTCATCATCTATTACGTGGGACCTAAAAATCATAAACTGACAGCCATGTTTTGTACCTGACCTATGTATACAAAACAGTTTATTCACATCACCTAATTTCCAACAAAATCTACAACAAACAGTCGCAACTAGTCCAATTTGGAATATTCTAGAACTTTCCGATACAAAGTTGTGACGTGCTCTTATTTCGTAACATTCTTTTCAAAGAAGTTTAATCTTTATCTATTGTGGAACTACAATGGGCTCTGTGATATTAGCTCAGATGGATCTCGTATGAAAAGCAGGCTGCGGTGTTAGCCACTCGATTGGACGCTAGAGTGCTATATTATGCTCGCTCGCTTTATAGTAGGTAGCATTTTTAAACGATAGTTAGATGGCTAGCTCTTTATTGTACCTATGTACAGTGGAACAACTTCCCACTCGACTACCATAAGGGCGAGAATCGCGCAGCAAGAAATCGTCGCTTCCAGTACTACTTTACACGCACATTGACACTCCTATACAAACCAGTTTCTATTGTGCCTCATCTCTATGAGCGAGCCAAGGGATTTTTATTCAAACTGTACCAGCGCCGACTTGTTAGATTGGACATCAGTGATAATATAGGGCTATAATGACAAACTTTCTGATTTTACTTAAAACTAGTGGTCAACAGGCCACTACCCCTAGTTGCTATTTCTTGCAAATGACAGCAATGCGATTGAGATCAGCGCGTTCAGTACAAACATCATCATTCTAGCGCTATCTCTGTTACAGCTCAGGGTCCGCTTTCTAGTCTAACCGGATTTGACTGAATATTAGCTGTTCCACAGGGTGACTGCCTCTATGACCTCTGCAATCCAAAAAGTTATCTACATTCCATAGTTTAGACTAGTGTCAGTTCATTTATTTTATTATATTACTGATCCTATAACGGCTGACAAAGATCTTCGTGACAACCGAGATCGACGGCTTAATGTTCACTCCAAGGCACGGAACAAGCGATAATTGACATTCCAATACGCACATTACTTTGAAAAGTCAGTGGTGTGCCTTTATATCGTTCAAATTAAAAATCTTTTAAACGTAATTACATTTGTATAGAAATTATACCTTTCAGTAGTATTGTTGATCGAAGCCCTGCACAATTCCTTTCCTTTAATTCATAATGTGACGTCACGCAATAAAAAAGAAAAAGACAAAAGCTATACCCCTTCATTGTCTCTTTATCTTTTACGTAATTCGCACCTTTAAACAGAAGCGATAATAATCACATTCCCTCAGCATCACTGCCTACCCTAAAGATAATATTTAACTATATATTTTGCTTTACTACTAACTTAAGATTAAATATTTAAACCTATCTTTCCTTTAGTGCTTTCTAAAGAAACTGTTAAGTGCGTTGGGTTAGATTACGACCGTTTAGGGTCGATTCACACTGAGTTAATGGGCGATTGCGCGGAAAGCGTACTTATTCAGAA
Organism: Euclidia mi; assembly: GCA_944739405.2. NCBI lineage: Eukaryota > Metazoa > Arthropoda > Insecta > Lepidoptera > Erebidae > Euclidia > Euclidia mi. The sequence continues at coordinate 50,317,417 of OX123203.2, forward strand.
TAAACGGCGTACTGCTTTGAACACCGCACTTTACAAAGATGTCTGTTAGCAACTGTTTTTGTCTAATAAGTAAATGTTTCTGTGGACCTAAATGTTAATTTTATATTGGCTATTCAAAAGAAAATATAGTACAGGTATTTCGACTTAAGATCTATCTATACTTGTTTGTTTGTTCGTTTTTCGTGTGAGCGTGTGGCCAACTCTGGTGTCTGAGTTTTCAGACCGCCCGAAAGCCTCCGACATGGCCTAACGATCCTTATCTTTTAGACAAGAACCGGGACCGACGAAGCACGGTAGCTCTCAGATGTAAATGTCACACACGGCCACCCATCTAAGTGGTGACCTGTGCAAGCGTTGCTTGACTTTGCCGATCTGTTAAGAACGGCAAGCCAAGTCTCGCTATAAGCGCTACAAACTATATATTTTTTTATAGACTCACGCCTGTATCCCCGAAGGGGTAGGCAGAGGTGTAATATTACTGCCACATTTCGACATGAATTCTTAGTTCCCACGTAATAGGGGGCCTATTGCCGTACCGGGCACATAACCAGACTCCATGCTGCTACTGAGAATTCGGAAAAACCCAGTAACACTTTGCCCGACCTGGGAATCGAACCCGAGACCTCCCAAACCCACGCGCACATTTATGCCGCGAGACCAACGAGGCAGTCTTTTCTATAATTATATATCTAAACTAGTTATAGTTCTATCTATACTAATCTCAGACACTGTTTAAGATAGTCCTTTTATTGAGGAAGGCTATATAGGTTACATAAAATAGTTGCCCTAATTAACGCGGGCTCAGCTAGTAATCTTTAATTTGTAATCAAGTTGTAAAAGTTCACAAACTAAAAAGAAAACAATTTAAAGACCACCGATCAGTCCCCATCTGCTGTTATTATCAACTTTTAAAGTAGTTCTACAGTCAGTTTCAATTTTAAATATAAATATATTACGCGCCCTCCGAAGCTCTGGTGTAAATTCCACAACGAACGGTTTGGTCACCCATCCAAGTGGCGACCTGTGCAAGTGGTGCTTACATTTGCCGATATGTTACGAACGGCAAGACGAGTTACGCAATAAGCGCAACAAAAAAAATATTCTCAGTAGCAACACGGAGTCTGGTAATGTACCCAAACGGCAATAGGCTCGCCCCCTATTACGTGGGACCTAAACATTCATGGCGAAATGTGGGTGTAATATTACACCTCTGCCTACCCCTTCGGAGATACAGGCGTGATTCTATAAAAAAAAAATTGGTTGCCTGTAAAGTCGGTATACGGGCGAAAGTTTTACGTGACAACGACTTTGAGTGGTAAAATAATTTTAATGTGAATATTCATTCGTATAGTAGGAAGAAGGATGAAAGACGCGTGCCTTTCACTTTTTATGTCTGTCTCTCTCGCTCTTAGGCGGGACGCGTGCCTCTCACTCGCTCTCATTGTGAGCGCATAACGTGAGCGGAGCGTAACGCAGTTTCTTGAAGTGTCACCCGGCAAACCAATTTATAAGACGTTGTCACGTCAAAAAAAATATACGATGATCGCTAATAATCTTGGTTATTCCGTCTCAGTGTGAATCAAGGTTTGCTAGATTATTTTCTTCATTTTTCTTTTTAAGAATCAGTTGAATGGTACAGCTCTTTAAAAGTTTAATTCTGAGCGGTTGAATAAGCTACTATTTCTCAATGGTTTTGTAATATTCAATGCTATTTGTGGAATAGATCTGAATGTTTTTACTACTTCTGTTTCATTTATTTTTATTTTGTTTTTCATTGAGATTGGCCAAGAGTTATTACGGTTAAAAAGGTATGAATAAAAACTGAAGATGCTGTCAGTAAATTAGGTTTTCTTAAAAAGTTTTAGAGCTTTTGTTTTCATTTATTCTTTGATGGAAGATTTCGGGAAGTCAGTGGAACAGCACTAGTTATTAAAATAATCATAATATATTCCACAACATTCACACAATACGATCTTGTCCTAGTAGTAAACTAAGCAGAGCTTGTACTATACGTACTAGACAATGGATAAACATACGTATACCTATAATTAATATTTTAAGTTGTAAATACGCATAAACAGACCAATACAAACATCCATGTTCACGCCCACAAATGGTCTGCTGGTTAGTGATCATAAGTGCTACGCAGGTTGTGGGTTCGATTCCCATCCAGGGTCATTTTTGGCTCATTATGAAATCCCAACAAAACTCCCACAGTGGTCGTGATCACAGTGGGAGTTCTGCTGGGCTTATATAATTTTATTTTTGTTTTCTTTAGGAAAGAAATCATGTCATGAATTATATTTTCACAAACGATATCTTAACTTCGTCACTAGTATGAGGAAAATAAACGATCCTTGAGCAAAAATCGAACCTCTTACCACCAAACATTGCAAAGCTAACCACGTAGCATTCAACAGGTATCCCATAATTTAATTTATATTAATTCGAAAAGGTCACGTAACAACGGTTTTACGGGCAAAACGCTGGCACAAGGATAGATAAGGACAGAAATAGGCAACACAGAACCAGGTAGCCATACTGTTCTTTGTTAATTAAGGGACATTTTCCGCCGGATCTCAGCCAAAAAGTAGCTTATTCAATATGGAGGGATTATATTAATTCTAGCTTCCTTATTTTGGGAAAATATACTTAAAAGAAATACAGCAATTTTTGCTTTTGTGGTCGGTATGAGCTGTGAATATATCACTTGCAACAGTGCTGAAATATCAGATATATTTTTTATGTAATAGGCGGCAAACGAGCGTAAGGTTCGCCTGGTGGTAAGCGATTACGTCCGTGTGGTGATGGATTAAGAATACGGATTGTCACCACCCCATATCATCCCATGGGTGCCGTAAGAGCCGACAGAGGGAGCATATTATGAATAGAACAGCACTGTCAGAGAAGGAAAATTGATACAATCCCTATACCAACCCGTTTGGCTAGCGTGGTATAAGTAGTAGGCCAATTCATCCTTTCAAAGGAGAGGCCTAGTCCAACAGTGGACTGTTAAAGGCTGATGATGACGCGATTACCGCTACCCGTGGACACAAGCAACACCAGAGGAGTCACATGTGCGTTGCAACCCTTTTTTCATGTTGACACGTAATTTGACGTTTTTTAAAATTTTTGAGGCAGTTGCGTTAGCTAGATTATAACTCCGAGATTAGATGGAAACTTTTCTCTTGTGAGGAATAACGGTCCAGTGGATAGCGTATGCGACTGCTGATTGGAGGCCCGGGTTCGATTCCCGGTTCGGGCAAAAATTTTTACTGAGTTTACAGAATTCTCAGTAGCTGCACGGAGTCTGGTGATGTGCCCGGTAAAGGCTTTAGGCTCGCCCACTATTAAGTGGGACTTAAAGTTCAGGGCGAAATGGGGGTGTAATATTATACCTCTGCCTACTCATTCGGGGATATAGTCGTCAGCCTATAAAAAAAATAGGAATTAAAACCCGCTCTGCTTGCAGTGGAAACCAGCCCTAAAACAAAGATACGAGATACATATCCCGAAAGAGAATGTAAAACTCGTAAAAAGGAATGCATTGCACTTCAACTTTAGTTGTAACAACTTGACGATTGAAAAGAGTGGCTGTGAGTTCCTTGCTTGTATTTTTATAGCTTTGTCGATTAGATCATTCTGGTATTATCCCAGTTGCAATCCGGGGTCCGCTTACTAGCTAACTGGATATGAATGAATATTAGATTTTCCACAGAGCGACTGCCTGTCTGATCTCCGCAATTGAAAGGGATAGTGATATTTCATGGGTTAGACTAGTGTCCGTTTATTAAGAGGTACTGATGCCCCATACCGACTGTCAAAGCAACGACTGTGACCGCTGACTATGTGAGGTTTTCGTCTCTTCACAAAGATATATTCTGCTTCGTGTATTTTCCTTACACACACACACACACACACACACACAGACACACACGACAACGGTTCGTCAATAAAAAAGGTTACCTAGTCTCTCAACAGACATCAAAGTTAGGTGATCGCGAATGCCCAGCATTTTAGCCATGTTACAGTCCTATTTTTTCCACCTATTTTCGTTTACTGTTATAACTATAAACCTTGAATAAACCTCGCCAAAATTCGTAAAATTTCCTTTGATTTCAGAACACTAGTCTTAATGTTAGATTAAACAACTATTATACTTGAATCACATCTACTGATCGCTATTTCCAACCTTTTTTTCCTTTATTTTTTGCTTTACGTACTTCATTTCCTGCATCTTATTTACACCCGCCATTCAAGCGATGTCAATAATGCTAAAATTTCCATTTTAAAACGTTTTTTTCAGTCTTTTTAATATCCATTAGCTGAGGTAAAAACTTTTTGTGTAACAGAGTAACGGTCGTAGTTACCTTCAAAAGCAGTTTTTTCATTTGCCATATGAAATTCAACTACCTCTTGTACTTTGTGAAGTCATATAGGCGAGAGCCGTAATGGTAATGAAAATATTTAGTGCAAAAACGTAAAAATGATCTCTTGAAGATATAATATGCATTAAAATCAATAATTAATAGACATGCATCACCAGATGATTATCTCTAGTTAAGACTAGACATCTAGTAAATCGTTATGATGTTCATAGAAAACCTACCAATTTTAAAATATGCTGTCTCAATAACTTCGGAATAAAATGGCTGTGGCATACGGACCGACAGACAAACAGACATGGTGATTCTATTTCTTTCGCCATTATTGGCTACGGAACCCTAATGAAGATACCGTTTAAGGTAAACGAATGCACCGTGTCTACCGCGCAGTCTATTTTTTTATTTAACATTAGTAATTAGAAGTTCTTTGATTCTACGTTGTTAACCGTTAAGGATTTCTTGTCCTAAACTTTATTTTTTAGCTATAAGCAGTGGCTCAAGTCTCCTAATTATATTTGTTCAAAATGCAGTTTCGATCTAATATTAGTGTCATACTCATGTCACAAATGGTATTCTCCTAAATTAACTGATACTTGAATGTCATTGTAATGTTATCGTGCCTAGATCGTAAATTGAACAATGTGTCAACGTAAAACTATAGAAGTCAAATTAGACTATAATGATATTAAATTAGCAGTATACCAATTCTGAGGCAATTCAAAATGTAATCTCATTTCATTCAAAATTTAGTTTCAATGTCATAAAGAATACGAGAATTGACCTTCACGATGATGCTGGTTCCAAAAACGTAGGTATTGTCAACTGTACCGATTCTGCTTAAAAAATTGGCCCTAAATTTACATACTAACAACGCAAATATATTAAAATATTGTGAATACAAAATAATAATATCCAGCTAGTTACCTAAAACAAAGTATAAACCAAGAAAAGAACTAGACAAACACAGGTAATCGAAACTTACACACACTAAGCAGAACTGTACTCAATCTCTCTGGGAGTCAGTAAATTCATGTCTAAACTAACAAGGATTTACCATTCAAGCTTAAAAGATTAACCTGAATACAACAGATGTGCAGATGGACGTCCTGTGTGTATAGACAAACCATCTGTAAGTAACTTCCCGACACAAGTTACACGCATCCTTGGTTCTCCTCAAAGTAACCTTTACTTAAGCTGGTGACATTTTTTCTCCTAAATAGGAAATTACGTAGCTCCAAACGATTTCATTATACGACCCAAAGACAAAAGTCATTTTGCAAACGGAGGAGCGACAGTTACACTCGATAAGTGTGCTTAAACACAATGCAATACCAACTCAATGCTTTTAACAAAACGGTACATTTTCCAACTTTAATTCTTTGATTACATTTCGGTAAGAGTTTGCGCGGCGCGGTCTGAGTGCCAGCGTGTTTAGCACAGGTAAAGACTGTTCTTTAAGTAAAAAGTTGATTATGTTCGAAAATTGTTGCAGAAAAATAATAACATTAATGATAATTTACTTCTTACTGAGATTTTTGGCTCAATTCTTAGATATGAAACGAAGGGAATATATTTTTGTCTCTGTAATGTAATGGGTTTTGTTCCTGTGGAAATGTTCAAATTATTTCTTTGTTTCTTTTTGAGAGTACACAAAGAAAATATCCAGGCGAGGATACTCTTGAACGACGAAGAACTTTATATAGCAACATTTAAACAAAGAACACGCAAGGTGAAACAAAGTTGAATACAAATGTCTAGAAGTTATTGTATCTTCAGAGTTTCAACTAGCTTTTGTGGATCTCATCGTCGTCACCTAAGACATGGGAAACGTCACATATAGGACACTAAGATAATAAGAGTGGTCAAAGAATAATTCAAGTAGAGGCTTGAGAGCAAAAGCTTATTGGAAAGATACAAGATAATTGGCCCGCCGGTGGCTGTAGGTACATGAGCTTGTGTGTGTTAGGCACCTGCAATGGCGATCAGCTGAGCGGCGACGGTGGTCAATACACCGAGTTAATTTTTAAAGTGACGACGAAATTTTTTTTAAAACTTTCAGTGACTTATTTTTCATGTACTTGTATTCTGTTATAGTAGTATATTTACCCCTTAAAAATTGCAAATCCATATCGACACCCTGTAGAAATTACTTCAAACAAGAGTCAGTTAAAATTCATTAAATCTATATTGTTTTTGCAATAAACTCTATTAATCTTATTTACTTCTCCCATCTATTAATTTGCCAGCTGCCTCAGTCTTAAGAAGTTAATCAATCAATCTGTCCGTTCGTCCAGCGTTTACCTAACCTAGTCTCACAATTATTTTGTAATTCTAGCTTCACCCGGTGGTCTAAATTCGACCTTCGTTGTCTAATTTATGTTATTGATGTTCGCTAACAGTTACTACAATAAATATGAAAATAGAAATTACTGACTTGACTACAAAGAAAAATGTGTTTTAAACTCTTTTCTTCGCATTTAATAGCATTGACAAAGTCTAAAAAAACGCAGTAGTTGAATTTGTCGCCACTACTGTAATCAAGTACCTATTAGTGTTGGAAAACAAAATACTTGAAATAAAATCCTTTAACTTACTCGCATATGCATTTTGTTTCATTCTTATTTATAAACCCAAATTTCTTCCAGATATTTCAAAAACATTCTCAATATAGTCTCAAAGACAGATATTTGTTTTCAAAAGACATTCCCTGTTTGTAAATGATCACACAATGAATTTCCTAACTTAATGTTGAATTCCTTTTGATCTTTTCACATCATAAGAAAAGAAATAAGAGGATAAAGGCGCAAACAATGTTAACTTTTCAACAGGAAAATGTGGATGAGGAAAATTAAACTAACTTTATTATTTCCTTCGGCTATAATTTACACTTCAAATTATTTGTATGGAGACTGTATTGTCAAAAATTTTCCTCATTTCCCCCCCTGTTGACCTCATAAGTGTTTCTTATAAAGTCAACTGGAAGGAAATATGTATTATTCAAGTTTTTCTTTAAGTGTTTGTGAAATGGTGAAGTAATCTCAAAGTTCGAAATACATCGAGAGCTGTAAATTATTTTTAGATTTCTGCGAAATCGTATTGAATGTCAGTTATACTGAAGTAGTGAATTATTTTGGTTGAATTTGTAAACTTACTTTAGACATTTCTGCGATTTACGGTTATTAAATTTTAGTTGAAAATGAAACTGTTATAAGCTATAAACTGTTACTGATTTTAATGTATTATTTTATACGCAGTCTTCGCACGTAGCCCACAAAGTAAAAAGGGCTGTTATCCGCAAGTGCTCCCTCAACCTTATCAAAGCAGTATTCATTGGTGAACGCCAACATTCAACTTGCTGTGATGAAATCATTTTCAGTAGTGTTCCTTAGAAATGCATAATAATAACTACTTTAATAATAATGATGTTTGTCTAATTATTGCTCGTAAAAGTCATAAAGTGTCATCAATTATTACTTTAAATCATTAAATCGAAAAATAAAATAAAAATAATAAAAAATCAAAGAATGGATTAAAATTGTCCAATGTACGAAAAACAGCACACAATATCACGTAGCTTGTCAACTCGCTTTCAGTTGTACAACGCTATATACATAGTTTTAATTAGAACATCTTCGAACCAAAGATAACTGTTATACACGATGTAAGTGTTTTAGCGGTAGGCTCAGAATTGACATTGCCCTTTGAATAGGTAGACCATTACGGTTACATGTTTTCCCTCTGTTCCCGACCATTGTAGATTTCGAATAGGCGTCTTCACATTTATTTCTACCAAAGAAACCTTATATTATCATCTGAGAACGATTGTAAAACAATTACAACGACAAGTATGAAATTTTTTGAGTACATTATGTTAATATGTGAAACAGCTTCCACAGGGTGTTATTCTAGGACCATATTGTATGATTTATTACCCTACGAAGCAGATAGCGCTCTGATGTAAATGCCGCACGCTGCCACCCATGCAAGTGGCGACCGGTGCAATCGAGCAACGACAAGTCAAGTTATCTTCTCAATCTCCAAACGTAAAGAAATTGAAAGCTTGTACAGCTCTCCAAAGCAGAACACAGTACATATGTATATATTATCCTTAGAGAATGCTCGCATGCCGTTTATGTCTGATCCCGTGGTAAACTCGGAAAATCCGCTCTTAGTGCACCCCTACGGTCGTTAAGTACTTAGTTTACATGCCAAATTTCAGTTTTTTGTGTCTGATAGTTTTGCTGACCGTTCTATATCAGTCAGTCAGTGAAACAAGAATTTTATGATAACAGAAGATAATTACGCGATACATAAGTTATATTATTCTGTCTATATTCTTACATCTCCTTCTGCCCCCAAATATATGACCCCTTACTTTCAGTATCTATGCGCTAACCATGAGCGAGACCTTCGCACCTCCAATAATCTCCAACTCATGGTACCTAGTTATGTGAGATAACTAACTTTCTTTACTCTTCTTTCGCAATTCAGTCCATCCTTCTATGGAATGCGCTCCCTCTTGAGATCAGAATGGCTAAGACCAAACTTACTTTCAAATCCAAAGTGAAGGAAGTCTTGTTGGCTGAGTCTGCGACTGTATCTAATAATAAATCACAACCATAATCTTATGTATGTGTATATTGTACATATGTAGATATATTTATATATGTATATATATTTATATGTATTTATATATAATACGTTTATGTATTTTATTTGTTAATCATGTATGTATTAAGTTTATGTATTAATCTATTTATATCTAACTATTTATGCAAGCCTATCATGTTCTACATAATTAAGTTAATATTACATTCCCCTCACACTATACAATACACCTACTTCTTCCTCTCTGCACCACTCAGTCAGGTAGACTGGTAGATAATGCCCATGGCATTAAGTCCGCCTATGTACTTTGTGTATATGAAGTTTTAAAAAAATAAATTAGTTTTAGCTTGTTTGTACAGTTTTTTGAAGCAGAATACGGTATATACTTAATTTGGGAAGAATAATAGTCGCCAACTGATTGGACATTTCGATTGGGCAGCGGATTAAGATCAATAGTGAATAATTTTTTATCACTCCAGCTTACAGCTCACTCTTCGTTATGAGGCAATGAAAGCCTGCGTTGCAGCATCTCATTAATTTACGCGATCGACATAAATTAATGAGACTGATTGCAATTTCTGCGGAAATGTTGCTTTCATAATTTGGCTGGTTGATTGTCGGATTATGAATACAGTTTGCTTGCTCTCAGTTATTAGAAATTTCAAGCGATATTATACAATTCTAAAATTTTCATAAAGATTTCAATCATCATTATCAGTCTTGTTTTTAATCTGTCCCACTGCTGGGCATAGGCATCTTCTCATTATGATAAGCCCACCACGCTGGCCAAGTGCTGGCTGGCAGACTTCACATATCTTTTGTGAACATTGTGGGGATCTCATATACATGCAGGTTTCTTCATGATGTTTTCGTTCACCGTTTAGTAAGCGATAATTGACAATTTAAAACGCACATGGCTTGGAAAAGTCAGTGGTGGAAACCGTGGACAAAGAGTTCAGATATATACATAGAGGCGCATTTCATATGGGCGCTCTGAAGACAAACTTTCTGAAATTGCCAAATTGCCGCTAAGCGGCGTGGCAGTCGCACTGCGGTAGCTGTTTCTCTCTCCTCCAATGTATCTTGACTACGAGAGCGAGAGAGAGACGGAGAACGACGCCAGCGCCGCCAACGGCGCCAACTACGAACTAAACTGGAGACAGTCCCTTCTTGGAATCGACTGCGCTTCTATGTAAATCTATATAAATTGTCGTGGGTTTGATATTACTTTCGTATTCATCCTCCTGACATTATTTCAGTTGGATTCCGTCTAACCGGATTTGACTAAATATTAGCTCTTCCACAAAGCGACTGCCTGTCCGACCTCTGCAACCCATAGGGATAGCCATATTCCATGATTTAGATTGGTGGCACTGGTGTAATGAGACACTTTTCTTATTACATTCGCACAAATTCAACCATTGCCTCCGTGGTCCAATGTTCAATGATAGTGTATGCACCTGCTGGTCCCAGGATCGATTTCAGAGGCGGAAAAAAGTTTAACTGAGTTTTCTAAACTCTGACAATGTGCCTGGTAACGGCGATAAGCTCATCCCCTATTACGTGGGACTCAAAAATCATAAACCGACCGTCATGTTTTGTACCTGACCTACGTCTCATCATCATAATCAGGGCTTTATACTGTCCCACTGCTGGACTCGGGCTTCTCACTATGAGAAGGGTAAGGCTATAGTCCACCACGCTGGTCTAGTGCGGGTTGATAGACTTATCACATGTCTTTCGAGAATATTATGGAGAGATACATATATGTGTTATCTCTCAGACATGCAAGTTTCCTCACGATGTAAGCAAGCGATAATTAACAATTTAATACGCACTTAACTCCGAAAAGTCATTGGTGCACGCCGTGGATTCGAACCCCTCGACCCTCTGCGTAGCAGACTGATCTCTCCACTCAGCTATCGCTGGTTCTCCCTATGTCTCCAAAACAGTTTATTCACATCACCCAATTTCCAACAAAATCTACAACAAACAGTCGAAACTAGTCCAATTTGTATCTTTCTAGAACTTTCCGATACAAAATTGTGACGTGCTCTTATTTCGTAAAATTCTTTTCAAAGAAGTTTAATCTTTATCTATTGTGCAACCACAATGGGCTCTGTGATATTGGCTCAGATGGATCTCGTATGAAAAGCAGGCTGCGGTGTTAGCCACTCGATTGGACACTGGAGTGGTTTATTATGCTCGTTCCCTTTATAGTAGGATAGGTATCGTTTTGAAGCGATAGGTAGATGGCTAACTCTTTATTGTACATTTTAATATATAAAATCCTTGCGTTACTGACTGACTGACAGACACGCTACAGCCGAAACTATTGGGCGCAGGAAGCTGAAACTTGGCATGTATGTTCCTTGAGGACCGTAGGGGTGCACTAAGAAGGGATTTCCTGAAATTCCCACGGGATCGGCCAAAACGGGGAAATTAAAATAAAATGCAGGCGTAGCTGCTGGCGTCCTCTAGTTAGTGATAAAATAGGACAACATTAACTAAAAGAAATTACTTGAAATTAGTGGTAAGCAGGCGGTCATTTCCCTAATTGCAATTTTACAGATTAAACCATATAAAAATAAATTTGTACCGATTTTTGTTGGACTACTTTAGTGTCCAAAAAGGATGTGGAAAACCAAATAACGGGATGATTCTGCGTCTTTTTGGCAGGTAGAGAGCGAGAGAGAGGGAGTTTGCGTATATTATCTACTCCATAGGCGTTCGGTATCTGTTCCCGTCCAGGGTCACGAAAATCTGGACAAGTAGTTCCAGAGATCAGCGCGTTCTAAACAAACAATCTTTCAAACTTACCTAATCACATTCGAATAGAAACTGTGCAATTATTTTCCTTTTGATATAGTGACGTCACGCAATAAAAAGAAAAAGACAAAAGCTATACCCCTTCATTGTCTCTTTATCTTTTACGTAATTCGCACCTTTAAACAGAAGCGATAATAATCACATTCCCTCAGCATCACTGCCTACTCTAAAGATAATATTTAACTGTATATTTTGTTTTACTACTAACTTAAGATTAAATATTTAAACCTATCTTTCCTTTAGTGCTTTCTAAAGAAACCGTTAAGTGCGTTGGGTTAGATTACGACCGTTTAGGGTCGATTCACACTGAGTTAATGGGCGATTGCGTGGAAAGCGTAGTTATTCAGAATAAACGGCGTACTGCTTTGAACACCGCACTTTACTAAGATGTCTGTTAGCAACTGCTTTTGTCTAATAAGTTAATGTTTCTGTGGACCAAAATGTTAATTTTATTTTGGCTATTTAAAGCAAAATATAGTACAGGTATTTCGACTTAAGATCTATCTTTACTTGTTTGTTTGTTTGTATTTCGTGTGAGTGTGTGGCCAACTCTGGTGTTGGAGTTTTCAGACCGCCCGAAAGCCTCCGATATGACCTAACGATCCTTATCTTTTAGACAAGAACCGGGACCGACAGCTTAACGTGCCCTCAAAAGCACGGTAGCGCTCAGATGTAAATGTCACACACGACCACCCATCCAAAAGCTGACCTGTGCAAGCGTTGCTTGACTTTGCCGATCTGTTACGAACGGCAAGCCAAGTCTTGTTATAAGCGCTACCAACTATAAGTATATTTTTTTATATACTCACGCCTGTATCCCCGAAGGGGTATGCAGAGGTGTAATATTATACCCACATTTCGCCATGAATTCTTAGTTCCCACTAAACACGTAATAGGGGGCGAGCCTATTGCCGTACTATTGCAGTAATCTGTAATTTGTAATAAAGGTGTAAAAGTTCACAAACTAAAAAAAAAACAATTTAAAGACGATCGATCAGTGCAGATGGCGACTGATCGATGGTCTTGTGAAATGAAATAGTTTTTTTTAGTTTGTGAACTTTTACACCATGATCACAAATTGTATGTATTATTAATGTTATTATCAACTTTTATAGTAGTTCTACGTCAGTTTCAATTTTAAATATAAGTATAGGTATTACGCGCCCTCCGAAGCTCCGGTGTAAATTCCACAACGAACGGTTTGGTCACCCATCCAAGTGGCGACCTGTGCAAATGGTGCTTAAATTTGCCGATACGTTACGCACGGCAAGACGAGTTACGCAATAAGCGCAACAAAAAAAATATTTCTCAGTAGCAACACGGAGTCTGGTAATGTGTTCAAACGGCAATAGGCTCGCCCCCTATTACGTGGGTTCTAAAATTTATGGCGAAATGTGGGTTTAATATTACACCTCTGCCTACCCCTTCGGGGATACAGGTGTTATTCTATAAAAAAAAAGAAAAAAATATACAATGATCGCTAATAATCTTGGTTATTCCGTCTCAGTGTGAATCAAGGTTTGCTAGATTATTTTCTTTATTTTTCTTTTTAAGAATCAATTGAATAGTAGAGCTCTTTAAAAGTTTAATTCTGAGCGGTTGAATAAACTACTATTTCTCAATGGTTTTGAAATATTAAAGGCTATTTGTGGAATAGATCTGAATGTTTTTACTACTTCTGTTTCATTTATTTTAATTTTGGTTTTCATTGTGATTGGCCAAGACTTAGTACGGTTAAAAAGGTATTTATAAAAACTTAAGATGCTGTCAGTAAATAAGGTTTTATTAAGGAGTTTTGCTTTTGCTTTCATTTATTCTTTGATGGAAGATTTGGGGAAGTCTATTAACCAGCAGTGGGATAACGCTGGTTATTAAAGAAATGAAGATTTACATAAATAATAGAACAAATTGTCATTTACTACCTGCTAGTCTATTGGATAATGTCCTTGAGTGCTATGCAGATGTGGATTCACACAGCATGATCATATTTTTTTTTTTTAATACTTTAAAAATATTACAATGGCGAACTTATCTACCAGTCAACCTTTGTTTGATGCAAAGAATCATGCTCTGCCTCTGAAGATAATTTAGCTATGATCTGCTTGTGTCTAAGAGCAATATGTAGTTGCCATAGTACCTACTGTCGGAGTTTTACTGGGATTTCATAACTTTCTTTTTCTTTTCTACTCGACTCCCTTCATTAAAGGGTAAAATTTGTGTCATGTCAGCCATATTATTGTATTTTCACGAACAACATACCTATATCTAAAATTCGGTGTTTAAGTAAACTAATCTAACGATGCTTAAACGAAAATCGAACTTTTACATTGTTGTAACATTTAAGCTAACCACGCAGCATTCAACAGGTACCCCATAATTTCATTTATATTAATTCGAAAAGGTCACGTAACGGTTTTACGGGCAAAACGCTGACACAAGGATAGATAAGGACAGAAATAGGCAACAGAACCAGGTAGCCATACTGTGCTTTGTTAATTAAGGGACATTTTCCGCCGGACCTCAGCCTAAAAGAAGCTTATTCAATATGGAGGGATTATATTAATTCTAGCTTCCTTATTTTGGGAAAATATACTAAAAATAAATGCAGAAATTTTTGCTTTTGTGGTCGGTATGATCTGTGAATATGTCACTTGCAACAGTGCTGAAATATCAGATATCTTTTTAATGTAATAGGCGGCAAACGAGCGTAAGGTTCGCCTGGTGGTAAGCGATTACGTCCGTGTGGCGACGGATTAAGAATACGGATTGTCACTACCACATATCATCCCATGGGTGTCGTAAGAGCCGACTGGGAGCATATTATGCAGAGAACAGCACTTTAAGAGAAGGAAAACTTGATACAAACCCTATACCAACCTGATTGGCCAGCGTGGTATAGTAGGCCAATTCCTCCTTTCAAAGGAGAGGCCTAGTCCAGCAGTGGACTGTTAAAGGCTGATGATGAAGCAATTACCGCTACTCGTGGACACAAGCAACACCAGAGGAGTCACATGTGCGTTGCAACCCTTTTTTCACGTTGACACGTAGTTTGACACTTTTTAAAATTCTTGAGGCAGTTGCGATAGTTAGATTATAACTCCGAGATTAGATGGAAACTTTTCTCTTGTGAAGAATAATGGTCCAGTGGGTACCGTATGCGACTGCTGATCGGAGGCCCGGGTTCGATTCCCAGGTCGGGCAAAAATTGTTACTGGGTTTTCCCGAATTCTCAGTAGCTGCACGGAGTCTGGTGATGTGCCCGGTAACGGCTTTAGGCTCGTCCCCTTTTACGTATGTATTATATTTAAAAAAAATCGGAATAAAATTTTGTTTTTTTATGGATCCGCTCCGCTTGCAGTGGAAACCAGCCCTTAAACAAAGATACGAGATACATATCCCGAAAGACAATGTAAAACTCGTAAAAAGGAATGCATTGCACTTCAACTTAAGTTGTAACAACTTGGCGATTGAAAAGAGTGGCTGTGAGTTCCTTGCTTGTATTTTTATAGCTTTGTCGATTAGATCATTCTACTATTATCCCAGTTGCAACCCGGGGTCCGCTTACTAGCTAACTGGATTGCTGAATATTAGCTTTTCTACAGAGCGACTGCCTGTCTGACCTCTGCAATTTAAAGGGATAGCGATGTTTCATGGTTTAGACTATTGTCAGTTTATTAAGAGGTACTGATGCCCCATATCGACTGTCAAAGCAGCGACTGTGACAGCCGACTATGCGAGGTTTTCGTCTCTTCACAAAGATATATTCTGCTTAGTGTATTTGCATTACACACACACACACACACAACAACGGTTCGTCAATAAAAAAGGTTACCTAGTCTCCACAGACAACAAAGTTTCGTAATCGCAAATGCCCAGCATTTAACCATGTAGCAGTCCTATTTATTTAACTTATTTTTGTTTTGCTCATATTCTTTCTTTGCTGTATAACATATTGTTTAACCCTTCAACACCTTTCTATCTTAAAGGACGATTCGAGTTCCTTCATGATACGTACACATTTTAACCGTTATTTAAGGTCATCAGAAAATTTGAAACTGAAAACGCCGGTACATTCCACAGCAGTGTATGACAAATCATTTTGTGTAACCGCTGTTCGCCTATGGAATGCGCTACCATTACAAATTAGACAGGCTCAGACGATAGCTAAATGCAAAGCTTTAGTAAAGGTTCACCACCTATCACTGTAACTTTTTCTCGTTATATAAAATACATGTATGTATTAAATATTATGTAACTCCTTATCGATATGTATGTATGTATGTATGTATCTATGTATGTATGTATGAGTATATATGTATGTATGTATTAAGTATGTATATAAATGATATAGTTTGTTTACTGGTACACATGCAACTACCGTTTTTCTCCGACCAATAATATCTCCATCCAAAGGTTGCCTGGTAGAAATCGCTTTCAGCGATAAGGCCGCCCTTTGTACTTTACTTCGATATAATGTCTCTAATAATATTTTTCATTGTGTACAAAAAGTGTAAATAAATATAAAAAAAATAAAATAAATAAATAACTATAAACCTTGAATAAATCTCGCCAAAATTCGTAAAATCTCCTTCGATTTCACAACACCAGTCTTAATGTTGGATTAAACAACTATTATACTCGAATCACATCTGCCAATCGCTATTTCCAACCTTTTCTCCTTTCAATTTTTGCTTTACGTACCTACTTAGCTTCCTACATCTTATTTTCATCCGCCGTTCAAGCGATGTCAATAATGCTACAATTTCCATTTTAAAACGTTTTTTGCAGTCTTTTTAATATCCATTAGGTGAGGTAATAACTTTTTGTGTAACAGAGTAACGGTCGTAGTTACCTTCAAAAGCACTTTTTTTTCATTTGCCATATGAAATTCAACTACCTCTTGTACTTTCTGAAGTCATTGCCGTAATGGCAATGAAAATATTTAGTGCAAAAACGAAAAAAATATACCTTGGAGATTATAATATGCATTAAAATCAATAATTAATATAATTGCACCACCAGACGATTATCTGTAGTTAAGACTAAAGGTCAACGCTCATTAGAGCCACCCGGCACCCACTCCGCACCGCTTCGCCTCGTGCGGTTAGTATTCTTTATATGAATTTGTATGGGTATGCGCTCACTACATCAACTCCGTAGCGTCACCGGATCGCCTCTGTCGTAAGCCGTCCACGCGCGGGCGGCGGGTGGTCCACCCGCCGTCCGCACGTGGACGGCTCGGTGGCAACTCGCTGCTCGCATGCTTGCCGCGCGTTGACGGCTCGTCGCCAACGTGCGGGTCCGAAGCGGACCGCGCGCTGCCCGCGAATGATTTACGTCCGAGTGTTACCAGATACACGGTAAATACCGTAGATGCTCGGTAATTTTGAGCAAGACACGGTCTACGGTAATAAGCTACTACCGTGTTCTTTTCTAAGGTATTTTTAATTATTAATTACTGTAGTGATACTCTTATTTTTACTCAAAAATTATATTATGTTCTTACGAGTAATGTTTTATTGGCAACACTTTCACGATTTCCCCGACATCACCAACTGCGACAGCCATGTCGCAGTTGGTGATGTCGGGGAAATCATTAACGATTTCATTACTTAGCAGGTAATATAAGCCGGCAGAATTAAAAATATTTTAGGTAGTGTTTTTCATGAGCATACCTTATGTTAAAATTTGTAATTAGTAGGTGTATTCATAGACGAAAGTTTAGTATCTAGTTGTGTGTGGTCATTGCATTACTTACTTGAAAAAGTTAATTGATATAAAATAGAGTGCCAATTCAACGTTTGTAAAATTTGGCATTACGAAACACACGTGTAGACCTAGTGCCAATTGTTAACAGACTATTCGATAATTCGTGGACCAAGCGACGTACACTCGTTGACCGCGCGGCGTTCAGTCGTTGACGGCGCGCGGTCCACTGGTTGACCGCGCGGCGTTCACTCGTTGACGGCGCGCGGTCCGCTGGTTGACCGCGCGGCGTTCACTCGTTGACGGCGCGCGGAGTGGGTGCCGGGTGGCTCTAATGAGCGTTGACCTTAATACATCTAGTAAATCGTTATGCTGTTCATAGAAAACCTACCAATTTTAAAATATGTTGTCTCAATAACTTCGGAATAAAATGGCTGTGGCATACGAACCGACAGACAGACAGACATGGTGAATCTATGTATATCTTTTGCCATTATTGGCTACGGAACCCTAATGAAGATACTTCAAACTTCAAAATCTTTATTTGCTTTGTATGTATGTACATGGTTGAGGTCTTACATAGATGGTTAGTTCTAATACATTCTGCCTATTGAGCATGCAAATATATTTATTATTAACACAAATAAAGGGAACATTACAGATGCTTTTACAAGGATTTCAATTATAAGATACAATTACAAAGAAAAATTTCAATTACTTACAGTGGTTTTCACGACATTACCTACAAATCATCATTTAAGAAGTCTGTTATTACTGCAGTAACATTTTTCTATTACAAATTTATTCAAATATTTTTTAAATTTGCACAGGTTTTGGTTTTTGATGTCATCGGGTATTTTGTTGTAAATAAATGGGCCCGTGCACACAATGCTTTTTTTTAATAAGGCTGTCTTATAGTCTCCTTTATTAAGGAGGTATTTGTACTTGGTTGTCAGCAGTGCTGAGCGTTTACTGGTTTCAGACATATTAGTGAATATGTGAATATTAGTTTTGACAAATATACATACATACATACATAGACTCACGCCTGTTTCCCCGAAGGGGTAGGCAGAGGCATATTAAACGCCCACTTTTCGCCAGTGTTTTGATCCCACGTAATAGGTGGCGAGCCTATTGCCGCTTATTGGGACATTTTGTTTGCCAGGCAGAGATTTGTTTGACAAATATAGCTACTTCTAATATATAAAGACATGGGAAAGTTAGTAATTTTAGGGATTTAAATGCAGGAATGCGGCTGTCAGTTATTTTTTAAAACCTAACATGGATCTTAAACATCTTTTTTGTGCTTTGAAAATTGTTTCTCTCTCGCTACAATTTCCCCAGAAAATCACACCAAATCTCAAAATTGACACAACAAGACCATTTAAGGTAAACGAATGCACCGTGTCTACCACGCAGTCTATTTTTTTTATTACATACATACATACATAGACTCACGCCTGTTTCCCGGAGGGGTAGGCAGAGACTACGGAACGCCATTTGCAACGATCCTGACATACCTCTCTTGCTTCATTCACTTCCATCAAGTTTCTCATGCATGCTCTTCTGTTTAGGGTACTTCTGACCTGTCCTTTTTTTAGGCTGTCTCCAATCTGGTCAGAGAACGTCCGGCTAGGTCTTCCCCTTCGTCCTGTCCCATTCACATTTGCCTTATGTATCTTTTTTGTCAGTCTTTCATCATCCATCCTCTCCATGTGCCCAAACCATCTTAACATGCCTTTCTCGATGCTTGTCACCACATCTTCTTTTACCCCACAAAAGAATAGTGTGATAAGAGAGTGGTGTGGGTTTTTTTTTATTTAACCTTAATAATTAAAAGTTCTTTGATTCTACGTTGTTAACCGTTAAGGATTCCTTGTTCTGAACTTTATTTTTGAGCTAGAATCAGGTGATGCTGATTAAAAAAATGCATGTATTGTCAACTGTACTGATTCTGTTTAAAAAAATAACTCTAAACTTACATACTAACAACGCAAATAAAATAAAATATTGTAAATACAAAAGAATAATATCCCGCTATTTACGTAAAACAAAGCATAAATCAAGAAAAGAACGAGACAAACACAGGTAATCGAAACTTACACACAGTGAACAAACTAAGCAGAACTGTACTCAATCTCTCTGGGAGTCAGTAAATTCATGCCTAAACCAGGATTTACCAGTCAAGCTTAAAAGATTAACCAGAATACAACAGATGTGCAGATGGACGTCCTGGGTGTATAGACAAACCATCTGTAAGTAATTTCCCGACACAAGTTACACGCCTCCTTGGTTCTCCTCAAAGGAACCCTTACTTAAGCTGGTGAAATTTTTTCTCCTAAATAGGAAATTACGTAGCTTCAAACGATTTCATTATACGACCCAAAGACAAAAGTCATTTTGCAAACGGAGAGGAGCGACAGTTACACTCGATAAGTGTACTTAAACACAATGCAATACCAACTCAATGCTTTTAACAAAACGGTCCATTTTCCAACTTTAATTCCTTGATTACATTTCGGTAAGAGTTTGCGAGGCGCGGCTTGAGTGCCAGCGTGTTTTAGCACAGGTAAAGACTTTTCTTTAAGTAAAAAGTTGATAATGTTCAAAAATTGTTGCAGAAAAATAATAACATTAATGATAATTTACTTCTTACTGAAATTTTTGGTTCAATGCATACATATGAAACGAAGGAAATACTTTTTTGTGTCTCTAATGTAATGGGTTTATTTCCTGTAGAAATGTTCAAATTATTTCTTTGTTTCTTTTTGAGAGTACACAAAGAAAATATCCAGGCGAGGATACTCTTGAACGACGAAGAACTTTATATAACAAAGAACACGCAAGGTGAAACAAAGTTGAATACAAATGTATAGAAGTTATTGTATCTTCAGAGTTTCAACTAGCTTTTGTGGATCTCATCGTCGTCATCTAAGACATGGAAAACGTCACACATAGGACACTAAGACAATAAGCGTGGTCAAAGAATAATTCAAGTAGAGGCTTGAGAGCAAAAGCTTATTGGAAAGATACAAGATAATTGGCCCGCCGGTGGCTGTAGGTACATGAGCTTGTGTGTGTTAGGCACATGCAATGGCGATCAGCTGAGCGGCGACGGTGGTCAATACACCGAGTTAATTTTCAAAGTGACGACGAAATTTTTTTTTAAACTTTCAGTGACTTATTTTTCATGTATTTGTAATTTGTTATAGTAGTATATTTACCCCTTAAAAATTGCAAATCCAAATCGACACCCTGTAGAAATAACTTCAAACAAGAGTCAGTTAAAATGCATTAAATCTATGTTGTTTTTGCAATAAACTCTATTAATTTTATTTACTCCTCCTATCTATTCATTTGCCAGCTGTCTCAGTCTTAAGAAGTTAATCAATCAATCTGTCCGTTGGTCCAACCTTAACCTAACCTAGTCTCACAATTATTTTGTAATTCTAGGTTCACCCGGTGGTCAAAATTCGACCTTCGTTGTCTAATTTATATAATTGATGTCTCTAAAGTTCCCTAATAGTTACTACAATAAACATGAAAATAGAAATCACTGACTTAACTACAAAGAAAAATGTGTTTTAAACTCTTTTCTCCTCGTTTAATAACATTAACAATTACTAAAAAATAACGCGTGATTTGAATTTGTCGCCACTAGTATAGTCAATGATTAGCCTTGGAAATTAAAAAATCTTCAAATAACAACCTTAACTTACTCAAATATGCATTTTGTTTCATTCTTATAAATCATTACCGTAATTTACTTCCAAATTTCTTCCAGATGTTTCAAAAACATTCTTAATATAGTCTCAAAGACAGATATTTGTTTTCAAAAGACATTCCCTGTTTGTAAATGATCACACAATGAATTACCTAACTTAATGTTGAATTCCTTTTGATCATTTCATATCATAAGAAAATAAATAAGGGGATAAAGGCGCAAACAATGTTAACTTTTCAACCGGAAAATGTGGATGAGGAAAATTAAACTAAATTTATTATTTCCTTCGGCTATAATTTATAGTTCAAATTATTTGTATGGAAACTGTATTGTCAAAATTTTTACTCATTTTCCCCCCTGTAGACCTCATAAGTGTTTCTTATAAAGTCAACTGGAAGGAAATATGTATTGTTCAAGTTTTTCTTTAAGTGTTTGTGAAATGGTGAAGTAATCTCAAAGTTCGAAATACATCGAGAGCTGTAAATTATTTTTAGATTTCTGCGAAATCGTATTGAATGTCAGTTATACTGAAGTAGTGAATTACTTTGGTTGAATTTGTAAACTTACTTTAGACATTTCTGCGATTTACGGTTATTAAATTTTAGTTGAAAATGAAACTGTTATAAGCTATAAACTGTTACTGATTTTAATGTATTATTTTATACGCAGTCTTCGCACGTAGCCCACAAAGTAAAAAGGGCTGTTATCCGCAAGTGCTCCCTCAACCTTATCAAAGCAGTATTCATTGGTGACCGCCAACATTCAACTTGCTGTGATGAAATCATTTTCAGTAGTGTTCCTTAGAAATGCATAATAATAACTACTTTAATAATAATGATGTTTGCCTAATTATTGCTCGTAAAAGTCATAAAGTGTCATCAATTATTACTTTAAATCATTAAATCGAAAAATAAAATAAAAAAAATAAAAAATCAAAGAATGGCTTAAAATTGTCCAATGTACGAAAAACAGCACACAATATCGCGTAGCTTGTCAACTCGCTTTCAGTTGTACAACGCTATATACTTTTAATTAGAACATCTTCGAACCAAAGCTAACTGTTATACACGATTTATCATCTGAGAACAATTGTAAAACAATTACAGCCACAAGTATGAAATTTTTTGAGTACATTATGTTAATATGTGAAACAGCTTCCACAGGGTGTTATTCTAGGACCATTTTGTATGATTTATTACCCTACGAAGCAGATAGCGCTCTGATGTAACTGCCGCACGCTGTCACCCATGCAAGTGGCGACCGGTGCAAGCGAGCAACGACAAGTCAAGTTATCTTCTCAATCTCCAAACGTAAAGAAATTGAAAGCTTGTACAGCTCTCCAAAGCAGAACACAGTACATATGTATATATTATACTTAGAGTATGCTCGCATGCCGTTTATGTCTGATCCCGTGGTAAACTCGAAAAATCCGCTCTTAGTGCACCCCTACGGTAGTTAAGTACTTAGTTTACATGCCAAATTTCAGTTTTTTGTGTCTGATAGTTTTGCTGACCGTTCTATATCAGTCAGTCAGTGAAACAAGAATTTTATGATAACTGAAGATAATTACGCGATACATAAGTTGTATTATTCTGTCTATATTCTTATATTTCCTTCTGCCCCCAAATATATGACCCCCTACTTTCAGTATCTATGCGCTAACCATGAGCGAGACCTTCGCACCTCCAATAATCTCCAACTCATGGTACCCAGTTAGTTGAGATAACTAACTTTCTTCACTCTTCTTTCGCAATTTAGTCCATCCTTCTATGGAATGCGCTCCCTCTTGAGATCAGAATGGCTAAGACCAAACTTACTTTCAAATCCAAAGTAAAGGAAGTCTTGTTGGCTGAGTCTGCGACTGTATCTAATAATAAGTCACTACCATTATCTTATGTATGTGTACATTGTACATATGTAGATATATTTATATATGTATATATATTTATATATATTTATATATAATACGTTTATGTATTTTATTTGTTAATCATGTATGTATTAAGTTTATGTATTAATCTATTTATATCTAACTATTTATGCAAGCCTATCATGTTCTACATAATTAAGTTAATATTACCTTCCCCTCACACTATACAATACACCTACTTCTTCCTCTCTGCACCACTCAGTCAGGTAGACTGGTAGATAATGCCCATGGCATTAAGTCCGCCTATGTACTTTGTGTATATGAAGTTTTAAATAAATAAATAAGTTTTAGCTTGTTTGTACAGTTTTTTGAAGCAGAATACGGTATATACTTAATTTGGGAAGAATAATAGTCGCCAACTGATTGGACATTTCGATTGGGCAGCGGATTAAGATCAACAGTGAATAATTTTTTATCACTCCAGCTTACAGCTCACTCTTCGTTATGAGGCAATGAAAGCCTGCGTTGCAGCATCTCATTAATTTACGCGATCGACATAAATTAATGAGAATGATTGCAATTTCTGCGGAAAGGTTGCTTTCATAAGGTTGATTGTCGGATTATGAACACAGTTTGCTTGCTCTCAGTTATTCGTAATTTCAAGCGATATTATACAATTCTAAAATTTTCATAAAGATTTCAATCATCATGATCAGTTTGTTTGTAATCTGTCCCACTGCTGGGCATAGGCATCTTCGCATTATGATAAGTCCACCACGCTGGCAAAGTGCCGACTGGCAGACTTCATATATCTTTCGTGAGCATTGTGGAGATCTCATATACATGCAGGCGCATTTTATATGGGCGCTCTGAAGACAAACTTTCTGGGACCCAAATTGCCGCTTGGCGGCGTGGTAGTCGCGCTGCGGCAGCTGTCTCTCTCTCCTCCAGTGTATCTTGATTACGAGAGCGAGAAAGAGACGGAGAACGACGCCAGCGCCGCGAAGGGCGCCAACTACGAACTAAACTGGAGACATTCCCACTTGGAATCGGCACACGTAATCCTTATGAACTGCGCTTCTATGTAAATCTGTATTTATTGCCGTGGGTTTGATATATTTTCGCATTCATCCTCCTGACGTTATTTCAGTTGGATTCCGTGGTCCGCTTACTAGTCTCACCGGATTTGACTGAATATTAGCTTCTCCACAGAGCAACTGCCTGCAAAGAATAGCAGATGGCAAACTATTAAACGCGCAGAAAATTATTTATACCTAAAAAAGAAATTGCTTTTTCAGACTACCGTAACTTTTAATGGATTTTGTTTAAGTTCATTCTGACCATGCCTAGAATTTTTTATGCGATGTACTAGCTAGTTATTTGTAATAGTATTCATTGTTGGTCAATAATTTAATATTTTAGGATAGGATTTAATGGAACTGCTCATTGGTCTCGCGGCATAAATGTGCGCGTGGGATTGGGAGGTCTCGGGTTCGATTCCCGGGTCGGGCAAATTGTTATTGGGTTTTTCCGTTAGGAAATTCTCAGTAGCAGCACGGAGTCTGGTAATGTGCCCGGTATGGCAATAGGCTCGCGCCCTATTACGTGGGACCTAAAAATTCCTGGCGAAATGTGGGTGTAATATTACACCTCTGCCTACCCCTTCGGGGATACAGGCGTGAGTCTATAAATAAATAAAAAATAAAGGATTTAATACTTTGAGCAAATGATTTATTGTCTATGATTTAAAAAAATCATGTCCACAATAGAGTACTCTATCATTAACATACATGGTACTCTGTTTTCCCCTAATTTACAGAATAAATTACGTGTGAAACGACAAGTAAATCGGCAAATTTATGAACATTCGACCATTCAAACACAAAATCATATATTTTTATTTCAGTAAAATTTAACAATATAAATTTAAAAACATAGTGGCATAATTAGGCATTGAAAAAGAATACTGTTCAAAGAGTATAAAATCTAAAACACAACAGTTTGAAAAAAGGTTGTGAAGCCCTGAAAGTGTGTTTACAAAAAGTCTATCTTCTCGTGGCACCAACTATACTATTTCTCAATGGTTTTGAAAGATTCAATGCTATTTGTAGAATAGATCTGAATGTTTTTACTACTTCTGTTTCATTTATTTTTATTTTGCTTTTCATTGTGATTGGCCAAGACTTATGTCCGCTGTACACATTGGCCCAACATGCTGGCCCAACGTATTGGCCCAATGTGTAGAGAGCGACTTGGCGCTATGTTGGCTTAATGTCCGCTGTACACATTGGCCCAACATGCTGGCCCGACGTATTGGCCCAATGTGTAGACAGCTACTTGGCGCTATGTTGGCTTAATTGGTGTAGTTAGCGCCGACGTTGGCCGGCCAGCCGAATAGTGTCGGTTTTTTGTGCACACATCAAAGGATCTTGGCGCGCTTCGCCAACAGCGCAGCGTTCACACGTTGACGCCTTTTTCATTTCGTTGTCGCTCTTCAGCGGAGACAGTACTGTTGCGCGTGAATATATTTACGTTCTCAAGTTCCTATAACGATGGCGGCGGCGTAGGACAGCAATGAGGTTTTACAATTTATAGAAATTGTACCGAAAATGAACAATCTATATATTTAAAAGAAAGTAGTGTTAGTTACACTACTTATAACTCAAGAACGGCTAAACCGATTTGGCTGAAAATTGGTGGGGAGGTAGCTCAGAACTAGGAAACACACATAGGATACAATAAGTAGCAAAAAATAATCTGGGAGGGATTTTAGAGAGGATCGAAGTTTGTAAGGACAAACCTACTACCTATTGACAGTAAAAACGCATGCGCTGTAGTAATTGAGTGCTGCGCATGTGCTGTCAGTACTGTCTCATCATACATTGTCACATATTTTTAAATTGTGCACTGTTATTACATCATTCGCTTATATAAACTAATAATTATTGTAACTCCCTTCGCTAATCCCTACTAATATTAGGTATAAATGCGAAAGTGAGTATGATGTGGGTACCGTTTTCACTTCTACTAATTTTATAAATGCGAAGTTCTATTCAGAGTCATATTGGACCATAGCTTTGACATTTGACTGTATGTTGTTGAGTTGGTACTTTCTGTAGATAATATCATGGATACTAACCAAGTTATTTCGTACCCTATAGAGATTCTGAACTCTTTAGAAATATCAAGAGTGCCTTCACACAACTTGAGACTGAAAACTGATGTTCCAGTCCTCTTAATGTAGAATTTTAACGCACCAAAACTGTGTAATGGCAAACGGCTATAAGTAAAACACGTAGGACGAAACATTGTAAAAGCTATTATAATAAGTGGGACGTCAAATGGTGAAAATGTCTTAATTCCCCGCATAGATACCCATTATTCCCTAAACAATAAAGGAGATTTGTGTTACCCCGAATTTAACGCGAGCGAAGCCACCGGCAAAAGCTAGTAATATATATATTTTTACTAATTTTTATGTTGTTTATTTATTATTTTTTATTATTATATGACTAGTTAGAGGCTAGCGTAGTGATTTAAGCGGCCGCCTCGCCGCTTGACACTGCGCCGAGTGTAGTGGGTTCGATTCCCACACGAAACAACACTTTGTGTAATTCACAAATTGTTGCTTGGAGTCTGGGTGTTCATTGTGTCCGTTAGTTGTATGTTTGTAAAGTCCCCCGTGATACAGGATTTAGTCCAAATGCGGGAGAGTTGTCTTTTTCAAAATAAATAAAATTTCAAAATAAATAATTAAAAACGAAGTAAATTACAAAACATATTTTTATTAGGTACCACATTGTTATTTTCTAGACTTGGTAGGTAGTTGGGTAGGCTATTTAACCAAAATTCCTATTATTAATAATAAGCTACCTATTTCATATTTCAGGTTAATGAAGCGTGGAGCCGTTTGGCGCATAAAATTGAATATTTATTTTATTTTATCCGCCATAGAGCACGACGCCACTATCAACGAAATGAAAAAGTAAAAAATAATCATTAATGACAACATTAAGAATGCATCACTTTCTACTTTAGTACACATGTACGCGCAGGTAATAATTAAACGCACTGTATAAATAAATAGCCGTGGCTGCAAGTGCTTCTACGTCCATCTTTGTCTAAGCACCAATGCAGAATGATCCGTCAGCCAATGTGTAAATAGCAATCTTGGCGTCGCACACTGGCGAATGTTACCAAAAAGATGGCCAAAATGTTTTAATAATAAAAATGCATTAAATAAACCTATTGAAATTAAATGTAAACATTTTGATTTATGAATAATTTTTATTTTACGAAAAGAAGCCGTTGTTCCGACCAGCGCGAATATAAAGACTGACTTTATGATATTGATAGTTTTAAAACAATAGAAGGATAATAGTTAGTATATGTATATATGATAGAGATTAAAAAGAATTTAACTATGGCAAATTGTATTATTTTAATGCTGCTTTGCACTACGTAATATTTGCAGCGTTAATTTGAGCAATGGCACTGGTCTCAAGGTGTCTCTGGGATATTTAATTGAAAGAATGTTCTTTGATATAACACTTTTGATTTATTCACGTGAAAATCCCTCAGAGAACCTTTCAGTCCGACCAGTGCGCAGTAACTGGTCGGCCGCACATACAGTCACGCACACATACATTTTCGCTTGCCTTGCACTCAGCCTAACACACATACATTTGTCCCTACACTACACCCCCCCAAATTTTGAAAAATTTGCTGTATCTAATTGCCTTACATACACAATTAATCAATATACGCAGTTTAGCTTAAAAAAACAGTTACACAATATTCACCAATTTATCTTGATATTAATCTTTATTCTCAATACAACTTTAAATTTCTATTCACATTGATTGCTTTTAAAACACCAAATTACATTAGGTTCCTTTTAAATTGCAAACTTAGATAATTAACACTTTAAAATTATACACAAATGTAAACAAAACTTACACTATTGTACATCACTATTATACCGATTACACTCTTGTAATCGACGATACATAATAAAACCATGACGTCACCGCAGCAGATACATTGTTCTCGTAATACGTACATAATATGTTATTCGTAGGTAGCCGCGGGTGGCTGCTGAGGAGTGGTGCGCATGCCTATTGGCCCTGGCAGCACCATTTTTACCGTCCCGGATGAACCATTTACCTCTCTCCGAATCCATTTCTTAACACGATGGCGGCATTGACGCCATGCAACAAGTAATACAACGATACACACTGCCGTAGCAAATACCGCAAAGCCAATATTATATTTGGTCATATGCGTTTCTACTGCATTGTTCTGAGCTATTATTACTTCTTCCTTACTACATGTCTTGCCCATGATTTCAATTGAATATGTAAGTATGGGATGTTTACTCAACTACAGTAAAATATGTAATGTAAACGACTAACGAAATATTAAATAAAATCAATCTTATTCTATCATGTTGACCTACATTAATACAAAGTGCAGAGCTGTTACTTCAGTCCGTCTTACTATTTTATAAATATTGGATCGCTATACAGCGTGTTTCAAATATATATTATTATGCATTAAGGGTAGTCACCATGCCGGCCTACTCTGCAATAATTAATAACCACCCCCTTGGGGCCCACAGTACCCGACATGGTGACGCCGGAAAAATCATACACACACCACAAAAAATAACATACTCGACAAACACACATTTTATATTATACTATTTCTCAACTCATTATTATTACGCGAAGTTTTCATTGAGACCCGGAAAAACTGTGAGTGACATCTTACCATATTATTAATATTCACATAAAACAACATACCAACTACATGATCTAGATATACATTTCGTAATCTTCTGCAATGCTCTTTGTCTAAATTGCAAAGTGGACAATTAATAAGTTACTCATAACATGTTACAATGTACTGTATAGGTACGTGTTATTTTATGCTTGGTACGCAGTCTTCGCAGAATAAATTGTTATGACTACAGGCTAGCCTCACCTCTAAGGAAGTTTACACACTATATGTTAAATCTAACCGGTGGCCTTATCGCTCGGCCGGACTTACTTCTCTTGGTGCCTATATCTTTATCGCTCTGTTTACACGCTACTGGTGTGGCAGGGAATTTATCAACGTTTGGTTCACACATAACTGAGTCTTTCGCGGTGGTCTTATTGTAAGGTTGTTCGGAGTCGCCCTCTCTCTCGCTATTTAATAGGTACGCGGGTTTGAGTCTGTCTATGGAAATGTTAACTACTCTATTCGGTAATTGTACTAAAAATGTCTTACTTTTTCTTTCTATTACGCGATAGGGTCCGTCGTACGTCGGCGTTAAAGGCCTGCAAACTGCATCGTTACGAATAAAAACATACTCGCATTTATTAAGATCGTCATGAATGAATAGTGTGCGTGAGTCTTTACGGTGCCTCGGTACCGGTTTTAGTTTATTCAACGTACTCCTTAACTGTTCGAGAAATTCATTGCTGTCTCCGCTTCGATTACGAGAGGTGTTATGGAAATCTCCGGGTAACCTAAGCGTCTGCCCATAGACATACTCTGCCGGACTCACGCCATTATCGTTCCTGCTTACCGCTCGCAACCCTAATAATGTAGTCGAAAGTTAATTGCACCACCCTGAGTTATCTATTACCCGGGCCGTTAATGCCGATTTTAGAGACCTATGCCACCGTTCTACAATTCCGTTGCATTGTGGATGGTACGGCGTGGTACGCGTTTTTTTAATACCCATTATTTTCATTAATTCTGTGAACAGTGAGCTCTCGAATTGACGACCCTGGTCGCTCGTCAATTTTTCTGGGCAACCGAATCTGCGAATCCAAACATCATAAAATGTTTTTGCGATAACGTTCGCTGTGATGTCCTTGACCGGGGTGGCCTCGGCCCAACGCGTGCCCCGGTCAATCATGGTTACGCAATATTTGTACCCCTCTTGCGATATTGGTAAGGGCCCTATAATGTCAATATGTACGTGCGCGAAACGTTCAGCATCCGCGAAATGTTCTAAATCTGAAACCGTATGCCTATAAACCTTTGACCTTTGACATTGTAGGCACGCTTTTGCCCATTGTCCTACGTCGCGGTTTAGTCCCGGCCAGAAAAACCGTTCAGCGATCAATCTGCGCGTAGCTCGAACGCCCGGATGACTGGGGTCGTGCACCGAATTGAAAGCCATTCTCCTGAACTTTTCAGTTATATACGGTCTACATGTTTTACCTGAGATTTTACAATAAATAGGTACCTTGGAGTACGGCACAAAATATTCCTTAAGGCTATAATTCTTATCTGTTTTTCTAAGTAACTTTGCAAGCTCGCTATCAGTTTCCTGTGCGAGCGCTAATTCCGCGTAGTCGAGTACAGTCGGGCACTGAATTGTTTCGACTCGCGATAACGCGTCCGCTGGTGCATTGTTCTCGCCTTCTATATACCTAATATCTGTTGTGAACTCGCTAATAAATAATAACTGTCTAGTCCGTCTGGGCGTTTCACAATTACTTTCTAATTTATTGAACGCATATATCAACGGTTTATGGTCCGTAAAAATTATCAATTGATTACCTTCAAACAAGTAACGAAAATGTTTTACCGCCATATAAATAGCCAAGAGCTCCCTGTCGTAAGTGGAGTACTTTTGCTGAGCTGTTGTGAACTTCCTAGAGTAGTACCCCAAAGGCTGCCATGACCCGTTCACTTTAATGCTGCTTTGCACTACGTAATATTTGCAGCGTTAATTTGAGCAATGGCACTGGTCTCAAGGTGTCTCTGGGATATTTAATTGAAAGAATGTTCTTTGATATAACACTTTTGATTTATTCACGTGAAAATCCCTCAGAGAACCTTTCAGTCCGACCAGTGCGCAGTAACTGGTCGGCCGCACATACAGTCACGCACACATACATTTTCGCTTGCCTTGCACTCAGCCTAACACACATACATTTGTCCCTACATTATAATTAATAATATTCATAACTAAGAAACATAAATGATCAGAGATACACAAACTATATGGTATTCAATATTGATACCTAACTTTGTTTAAATTTCAATACTCTACTTGAGGTTCTTTCAACAGTTAAAAATTGCATCCAGGGCAACTGCGTATTGGACTTTCTGGACGTTTTACGTGAACTTGAGATATAAGGAACTGAAGAAATAAAAATCTTTGAAATAAATGTCTCATTTGTAGTTTAAATACGGGGCGTTTTTCTTGTAAAGTCTCTGCGATATTTATTTATATCCTTATTTCTGGTGTCCGATCATTTGACAAAACACAAATGAAAAATTTTCATTTGACAAATAACATTTGACAAAATTATACTTGATAAATTTATTATTTTACAAATTATTGTTTAATAAACTACTCATTAGACAATATATTTACTATAAAAAATTATTATGCTAAAACATTAATTTACAAATTAATTATTTTTTTAAACAGGTTATTTGGCAAAACAACGTAAAGCATAAATAACATTTGACAAAATGCCTTGCTTGGTAAATATTTTAGTAACCAAAATCTACGTTAAAACAACAATCTTTGTGTAGGGTCAACTGAAACAATGGCTGGTTAGGTTAGGTTAGAACTGCGACCACAACGCACGAGCCGAGCGAGCGGAGCGAGCGTGCCGCAGCAGCGGCCGGCGAGAGCCAAACCGAATTCTACTTATTTCGCTTAATTCAGGCAATGTGTATTTTTTTAAAAAAAGACTTAAGTTTCTTTGGAATTAGTATTAATACAAAATTATTACTTGCCTATAAATAATCTGTCCAAGATGAAAATTGCAAACATGCAATTAAATATTTTCAAAATTTCTCGTAAGTATTGGTTAGAAATTAGTTATTTTTAAAAACTAATAATTTATCTACTAACTTTTTGTACAATCACCAATTTGGCAAACGAAATATTTAGTCAAATGATTATTTTTAAAATAATTATTTAACATTTTAATTATTTACCAAGTAAAACATTTGCGAAACCTGTATTATGTCAAATGATTGTTTTAAAGTAATATGTTTGCGAAATGAAAGTTTGTCAAATGATGAGTTTTTCAAACGTTGTTTGTAAAATGATCTTTTGTCATACGTTTTTTGTCAAACAATAGTAAACCCTTATTTCTTGATTCTTCGGGCATCTTCAGATAAATATCAACTTTTTTAAAACCACTCATTAAAATAATGAACTCAAGTTAAAGACCTCAAAATATTCAACGATAAAATGTACGCGTTAATGCCGGGACTTACAGCTAATAAAAACTAATCATTAGGCAGATATCGATAGCCAAATCTAAAACAAACTAAATACTAGCATTATTATGCTTCAATTTAATACAGCTTATTTCTCGGAATACAGAAGAATATCGTACTATTTCCTTGTTTTTTCTGCTTACGTAAGTAAATAATACTATCAATTTCTAGGCAAAGGCATCGGTGTTAGGATTTATTTTAGAAAGTAGTAATATCTGACAGCAATTATAAATACCTTTAGAAATAGAATCCATAACAGAAAAACAGCTAATAAAAACTAATGTAAAAACAACGAGCGACAACATGCGACTCAGTTTCTTAGACAGATAATTTTTTATAGAATTTTACCATATAAAATATATAAAAAAATGCTCAATAGTTGCGTCATTTATTAAGGTTTAAGCTAAGGGTTATAAAAGTATTCTGTCGACAATATTTTAAAGTCATTTATTGTCCAGGTTTTAGCAAATATTCGCCAGTGTGCGTCGTATTATGTTGGCCCAACATGCTGGGCCAGCTAGTTGGGCCAATGTGTACAGGGGCTTTTAGAACGGTTAAAAAGGTATGAATAAAAACTTAAGACGCTGTCAGTAAATTAGGTTTTCTTAAAGAGTTTTATAGCTTTTGTTTTCATTTATTCTTTGATGGAAGATTTGGGGGTTTTTAACCAGCAGTGGGATAGCGCTGGTTATTAAAGAAATGAAGCTCTACATAAATACTAGAACAAATTGTCATTTACTACCTGCTAGTCTTTTTGATAATGACCCCGAGTCCTATGCAGATTGTGGATAAACACAGCATGATCATTAACTTTTTTTATCACTTTATGTTCAAAAGTAGTACAAAAGCGCACTTATCTACCAGTCAACCTTTGTTTGATGTAGAGACACGCTCTGTCTCTGAAGATAATTTAGCTATGATCTGTTTGTGTCTAAGAGCAATATGTAGTTGCCATAGTACCTACTGTCGGAGTTTTACTGGGATTTCATAACTTTCTTTTTCTTTTCTATTCGACTCCCTTCATTAAAGGGTAAAATTATTGTCATGTCAAAGCCATATTATTGTATTTTCGCGAACAACATCATGTCATCATCAGCCTTTAACAGTCCACTGATGGACTAGACCTCTCCTTTGAAAGGAGGAATTGGCCTACTATAGCACGCTTGCCAAACGGCTTTGTATAGGGTTTGTATCAAGTTTTCCTTCCCTTACAGTGCTGTTCTCTGCATAATATGCTCCCTCTGTCGGCTCTTACGACACCCACGGGATGATATGGGGTGGTGACAACATACCTATATCTAAAATTCGGCGTAAGTATGAGTAAACTAATCTAACGATGCTTAAACGAAAATCGAACCTTTACATTGGCATTACAAAGCTAACCACGTAGCATTCAACAGGTACCCCATAATTTCATTTATATTAATTCGAAAAGGTCACGTAACGGTTTTACGGGCAAAACGCTGACACAAGGATAGATAAGGACAGAAATAGGCAACAGAACCAGGTAGCCATACTGTTCTTTGTTAATTAAGGAACATTTTCCGCCGGACCTCAGCCAAAAAGTAGCTTATTCAATATGGAGGGTTTATATATTAGTTCTGGCTTCCTTATTTGGGAAAATATTCTAAAAAGAAATGCAGATTTTTTTGCGTTTGTGGTATGATTTGTGAATAATTATGTCACTTGCAACAGTGCTGAAATATCAGATATATTTTGTATGCAATAGGCGGCAAACGAGCGTAAGGTTCGCCTGGTGGTAAGTGATTACGTCCGTGTGGTGACGGATTAAGAATACGGATTGTCAC
The DNA here is from genome assembly GCA_944739405.2 of Euclidia mi. Taxonomy (NCBI): domain Eukaryota; kingdom Metazoa; phylum Arthropoda; class Insecta; order Lepidoptera; family Erebidae; genus Euclidia; species Euclidia mi. The sequence goes on from OX123203.2 coordinate 50,351,593, forward strand.
TACCCCATATCATCCCATGGGTGTCGTAAGAGCCGACAGAGGGAGCATATTATGCATAGAACAGCACTGTAAGATAAAGAAAACTTGATACAAACCCTATACCAACCCGTTTAGCCAGCGTTGTATAGTAGGCCAATTCCTCCTTTCAAAGGAGAGGCCTAGTCCAGCAGTGGACTGTTAAAGGCTGATGATGAAGCGATTACCGCTACCCGTGGACCAAGCAATACCAGAGGAGTCACATGTGCGTTGCAACCCTTTTTACACGTTGACACGTAGTTTGACACTTTTTAAAATTTTTGAGGCGGTTGCGATATTTAGGTTATAACTCCGAGATTAGATGGAAACTTTTCTCTCGTGAGGAATAATAGTCCAGTGGACAGCGTATGCGACTGCTGATCGGAGGCCCGGGTTTGATTGCCGGGTCGGGCAAAAATTGTTACTGGGTTTTTCCGAATTCTCAGTAGCTGCACGGAGTCTGGTGATGTGCTTGGTAACGGCATTAGGCTCGCCCTCCATTATTTGGGACCTAAAAATTCAGGGCAAAATGGGGGTGTAATATTACACCTCTGCCTACTCATTCGGGGATACATACATGAGCCTATAAAAAAAAATAGGAATAAAAATTAATTATTTATGGATCCGCTCCACTTGCAGTGGAAACCAGCCCTAAAACAAAGATACGAGATACATATCCCGACAATGTAAAACTCGTAAAAAGGAATGCATTGCACTTTAACTTTAGTTGTAACAACTTGGCGATTGAAAAGAGTGGCTGTGAGTTGCTTGCTTGTATTTTTATAGCTTTTTCCATTAGATCATTCTAGTATTATCCCAGTCGCAACCCGTGGTTCGCTTACTAGCCAACTGGATTTGGCTGAATATTAGCTTTTCCACAGAGCAAATGCCTATGCCTATATTTCATGGCTTAGCCTAGTGTTTTTTTCCACCTATTTTCGTTTACTGTAATAAGTATAAATCTTGATAAACCTCGCCAAAATCCGTAAAATCGCCTTTGATTTCACAACGCTAGTCTTAATGTTAGATTAAATAACTATTATACTTGAATCACATCTACTGATCGCTATTTCCAACCTTTTCTCCATTCATTTTTTGCTTTACGTACTTCATTTCCTACATCTTATTTACAACCACCGTTCAGGCGATGTCAATAATGCTACAATTTCCATTTTAAAACGTTTTTTGCAGTCTTTTTAATATCCATTAGGTGAGGTAATAACTTTTTGTGTAACAGAGTAACGGTAGTAGTTACCTTCAAAAGCACTTTTTTAATTTACCATATGAAATTCAACTACCTCTTGTCCTTTCTGGAGGCATTTAGGCGAGAGTCGTAATGGCAATGAAAATATTTAGTGCAAAAACGAAAAAAAATATACCTTGAAGATATAATATGCATTGAAATCAATAATTAATAGAATTGCATCACCAGACGATTATCTGTAGTTAAGACGAATACATCTAGTAAATCGTAATGCTGTTCATAGAATACCTACCACTTTTAAAATCTGTAGTCTCAATAGCTGCCCAATAAAATGGCTGTGGCATACGGACCGACAGACAGACATTCATGGTGAATCTATATCTTTTGCCATTATTGGCTACGGAACCCTAATGAAGATACCGTTTAAGGTAAACGAATGCACCGTGTCCATCGCGCAGTTAATTTTGTTATTTAACATTAGTAATTAGAAGTTCTTTGATTCTACGTTGTTAACCGTTAAGGATTTCTAGTCCTAAACTTTATTTTTCAGCTATAATCAGAGGCTCAATTCTCCTAATTATATTTGTTCAAAATGCAGTTTCGATCTAATGTCATACTCATGTCACAAATGGTATCCTCCTTAATTAACTGATATTTTAATGTTATTGTAATGTTATCGTGACTAGATCGTAAATTGAACAATGTATCAACGTCAAACTATAGAAGTCAAATTATACGATAATGACATTAAATTAACAGTATACCGATTCTGAGACAATTCAAAATCTAATCTCATTTCGTTCAAAATGTAGTTTCAATGTCATAAAGAATACGAGAATTGGACTTCAGGTGATGCTGGTTCAAAAAACATAGGTAATGTCGACTGTACTGATTCTGCTTAAAAATTGACCCTAAACTTACATACTAACAACGCAAATATATTAAAATATTGTAAATACAAAATAATAATATACAGCTACTTACGTAAAATAAAGTATAAATCAAGAAAATAAAGAGACAAACACAGGTAAAGGAAACTTACACACACTGAACAAACTGGGCAGAACTGTACTCAATCTCTCTGGGAGTCAGTAAATTCATGCCTAAACCAACAAGGATTTACCATTCAAGCTTAAAAGATTAACCAGAATACAACACATGTGCAGTTGGACGTCCTGTGTGTATAGACAAACCATCTGTAAGTAACTTCCTGACACAAGTTACACGCATCCTTGGTTCTCCTCAAAGTAACCTTTACTTAAGCTGGTGACATTTTTTCTCCTAAATAGGAAATTACGTAGCTCCAAACGATTTCATTATACGACCCAAAGACAAAAGTCATTTTGCAAACGGAGGAGCGACAGTTACACTCGATAAGTGTACTTAAACACAATGCAATACCAACTCAATGCTTTTAACAAAACGGTACATTTTCCAACTTTAATTCTTTGATTACATTTCGGTAAGAGTTTGCGAGGCGCGGTCTGAGTGCCAGCGTGTTTTAACACACTTTTCTAAGTTGATTTTGATTTTTGTTCGAAAATTATTGAAGAAAAATAATAACATTAATGATAATTTACTTCTTACTGAGATTTTTTGCTTAATACTTAGATATGAAACGAATGGAATACATTTTCGTCGCTGTAATGTAACTGGAAACCCGTGGAAATGTTCAAAATATTGCTTTGTTTCTTTTTGAGAGTACACAAAGAAAACATCTAGGCGAGGATACTCTTGAACGACGTAGAACTTTATATAGCAACATTGAAACAAAGAACACGCAAGGTGAAACAAAGTTGAATACAAATGTCTAGAAGCTACTCGTATTGTATCTTCAGAGTTTCAACTAGCTTTTGTGGATCTCAACGTCGTCATTTAAGACATGGAAAACGTCACATATAGGACACTAAGACAATAAGAGTGGTCAAAGAATAAATCATGTAGAGAAGGCTTGAGAGAAAAAGCTTATTGGAAAGATACAAGATAATTGGCCCGCCGGTGGCTGTAGGTACATGAGCTTGTGTGTGTTAGGCACCTGCAATGGCGATCAGCTGAGCGGCGACGGTGGTCAATACACCGAGTTAATTTTTAAAGTGACGACGAAATTTTTTTTAAAACTTTCAGTGACTTATTTTTCATGTACTTGTATTCTGTTATAGTAGTATATTTACCCCTTAAAAATTGCAAATCCAAATCGACACCCTGTAGAAATTACTTCAAACAAGAGTCAGTTAAAATTCATTAAATCTATGTTGTTTTTGCAATAAACTCTATTAATCTTATTTACTTCTCCCATCTATTAATTTGCCAGCTGCCTCAGTCTTAAGAAGTTAATCAATCAACCTGTCCGTTCGTCCAGCCTTTACCTAACCTAGTCTCACAATTATTTTGTAATTCTAGCTTCACCCGGTGGTCAAAATTCGACCTTCGTTGTCCAATTTGTATAATTGATGTCTCTTAAGTTCCCTAATAGTTACTACAATAAACATGAATATAGAAATCACTGACTTAACTACAAAGAAAAATGTGTTTTAAACTCTTTTTTCCTCATTTAATAGCATTAACAAAGTCTAAAAAAGCGCAGGAGTTGAATTTGTCGCCACTAGTGTAATCAAGTACCTATTAGTGTTGGAAAACAAAATACTTAAAATAAAATCCTTTAACTTACTCGCATATGCATTTTGTTTCATTTTTATATTTCAGCACCATAATTCACTTCCAAATTTTTTCCAGATGTTTCAAAAACATTTCTAATATAGTCTCAAAGACAGATATTTGTTTTCAAAAGACATTCCCTGTTTGTAAATGATCACACAATGAATTTCCTTACTTAATGTTGAATTCCTTTTGATCTTTTCACATCATAAGAAAAGAAATAAGGGGATAAAGGCGCAAACAATGTTAACTTTTCAACCGGAAAATGTGGATGAGGAAAATTAAACTAACTTTATTATTTCCTTCGGCTATAATTTATACTTCAAATTATTTGTATGGAAACTGTATTGTCAAAATTTTTCCTCGTTTTCCCCCCTGTTGACCTCATAAGTGTTTCTTATAAAGTCAACTGGAAGGAAATATATATTGTTCAAGTTTTTCTTTAAGTGTTTGTGAAGTAATCTCAAAGTTGGAAATACATCGAGAGCAGTAAATTATTTTTAGATTTCTGCAAAATCGTATTGAATGTCAGTTATATTGAAGGAGTGAATTACTTTGGTTGAATTTGTCAACTTACTTTAGACATTTCTGCGATTTACGGTTATTGAATTTTAGTTGAAAATGAAACTGGTACAAGCTATAAACTGTTACTGTTTTTAATATTTTATTTTAGGCGTAGTCTTCGCACGTAGCCCACAAAGTAAAAAGGGCTGTTATCCGCAAGTGCTCCCTCAACCTTATCAAAGCAGTATTCATTGGTGACCCAACATTCAACTTGCTGTGTTGAAATAATTTTCAGTAGTATTCCTTAAAAATGCATAATAATCACTACTTTAAGAATAATGATGACTGTCTAATTATTGCTCGTGAAAGTCGTAAAATGCCATCAATCATTACTTTAAATCAAAGGATGGCTTAAAATTGTCCAATGTCAGAAAAAAAGCACATAATATCACGTAACTCGCCAACTTGCTTTCAGTTGTACAACGCTATGTAGTATTAATTAGAACATCTTCGAATCAAAGCTGTTATACACGATGTAAGTGTTTTAGCGGTTGGCTCAGAATTGACATTGCCCTTTGAATGGGTAGACCATTACGGTTACATGTTTTCCCTCTGTTCCCGACCATTGTAGACTTCGAATAGGCGTCTTCACATTTATTTATAACAAAGTCTTCACATTTACTTATATTGTCGTCTTAAAACAATTGTATGACAATTACAATGATAAGTATGAAATGTATTGAGTTTATTATGTTATTATGTTAAACGGGCTCGGGTGTCATTCTAGGACCGATAATATGTGATTTCATCGATATATGTTTGGGAACATTTCCAAGTTTCAGCAGTAAATAGTTATTTGATACAAAAATATATTTAAGCTGAAATCCGTAAATTACTTATTATTAGGCCAGGAAGCCATTAGGTCCGAGGAACCGTGAAAACATTGTAACAAGTTTATAAAACGTGCCTCATTTTTTAAGTTTACATTTTAGCGTTAGTTTGAAATGTTTTATTGGGATTTCTGATTGTGAAACAGTTCATGATTATAATCATGGCCGTAGAGCTTTTTCTCATTTAATCATACTGTTTCATCATTTGTGTACATTTGTACCTACATAATCTACTATCATTTTTACAAATAGTTTGTTGTGTACCTTAATGATTGCTGAATATAATACTAAAAGCATACGCATTTATATAGAAAATAACTTTATCCTTTCAAATAAATTTTAACGAATTAATATTACAATAATAGTATAGATTAAAATGTGGTTTAGATCACATCATTGTCTGTCTTGTCACTCAAGTTTACGTTTTCAACCTGGTCTCGCTAGCTTGGAGCCCCTCGGTCGAATCGGCGGCTGAAGGTGCCTTTGATTACTAGTTCTTAGTCATCATCACCTTGGTATATACACAGTCCCACTGCTGGGCACGGGACTCTTCTTACTCGCGACCACGCTGACCAAGTGCAAGTTGTTAGACTACACATGTTTAAAACATTATGAAGAACTCTCAGATATTCAGGTTTCCTCACGCACTTAACTCCGAAAAGTCAGTGGTACGCCACGTGCGTTTGGACACTAGACCTACTGCGTAGCAATCTCTCCACTAGGTGATCACTGCCTACTCAATACGGCTAAGGCAGGCTAGGCAGCGATAGCCGCCGGGCGCAGACGGTCCGGGTTCGTATCCACGGCGCGCACCAATAAATTTTCGGAGTTATGTGCGTATTAAATTGTTAATTATCGCTTGCTAAACGGTGAAGGAAAACATCGTGAGGAAACCTGCATGTCTGAGAGTTCTCCATAATGTTCTCGAAAGACATGTGAAGTCTGCCAACCTGCACTTGGCCAGCGTGGCGGACTATGGCCTTACCCTTCTCATAGTGAGAAGAGGCCCGTGCCCAGCAGTGAGACAATATATATACAGGGCTGATTATGATAATACGGCTAAGTAGTACAAAAGAATAACGTTTAAAGGTGAGCAAATGTATAATACAAGTATTGTTGCCCGAAGTTTGTCCCTTCTGTCATATAACTACAAAATCAGTCTTCTGATAACGCAAAGCACTATTGTAAATCTCAGATCAGCGAAAACCGGATCCAATCACTATAAAGGCAAAGATACGATAACAATTTTATTCTATTCTATTACCTTTATAATCGTTAATATATCGCCAAATGTTGCGGAAAACTGATTCTGCCTACGATTAAATAAAAGATGTTGAATTTGCCGGAGGTGCTTGGGGAAATGCTTCGTAGGAGCGGGAAGAGGTTTTGTTTAAATAAAACGAGTAAAGTATATTAAGGGTTAGGTGAATTTTATGTTATGGGGTGTAAGAGAAAAGAACTCGTTGAATAAGTTACGAACTGTATGGCTCAGTGTCGTATAATTCCTTTCAACTACGTTATCTAGTCCTCGACTTTTTTATTGTGATACTGTAATCAAATATATAGTTTTATTTTCAACTGCAAGACTAATAATTGATAATCTTAATCTTCAATTAGTCCTGTGTAAAGTTTATTAACCACTTCTCGTCTACAATTGAAGTAATTACCTGTTCTAAACCAAAACTTAACATAAAATAATGAAGAATTCTTAACTACAATACGTTATGCATACACAATTTTGTACCTTAAAGTTAACTATGGAGTCGTATCCTATCAAATAGAAACAAAATAAAATAAAAATTAATCTAACAGTAAATATAAAAAAATCTTAACCTTAAGGTCTAAATTAAAAACATTCAGTAATACAAAAGTGATGAATCAATGCCACGTAAAATAACATCCATCTTAATTGGAACGACTAACCCGATTAAGAGGATATATGAGGCCGAACCCAAGCCTTCAGAGACGCTGTGTCAGAACCATCACATAAAGGCTCCTAAGCAATAAATATACTTTACAAAGCCAATTGTGAGCTAAGAATAAGTGAGTCCGCGAGACAAAGATAGTCTGCAATAAATAAAAATAAAAGCCACCAACTGAGGAGGGTTAGCAAAAAAAATACTTTATTAAACACAATCGTGCTAATGCAACGTAACGGAGAGGTCGCCTTTTTTCGTTGAATAAAAACAGGGATCTTTTTCTCTAAGTGGTACCGACAGCAAAAAAGCACTTTAAATTATTTTTTGTTAGTTTGCTGGGTAGTTTTGGATTAACGTGTCATTTGTTTTGCATAATGCTGCAAGTGTTATGCGTCGTTAGCGTTAGCGGTCTTAGCTCTCTATGCTGAAACGGAATTTTAAAGTTCGTCAGTGTTTGTACAACGATCTAATGGGCAGTAATAGTGCTTGTGCATTTGATATAGTGGGCAATAACCGGACACAAACACATTTAGTGCACAAAATCTTTAAAATAATCTGGTGTCTTTGAAATTTAATGAACATTAGCTGGTCATTTTGCTAGCACTAGCGCTTTGTTTGCGAAGTCAGACGACGGTCGCTTATGAAAAAGCGAATATTCTATGCAAATCTAATAATTATAATGTGGTCTCGTGTTCGAATGCTTGGATGACGATAATGGTGATGGACTTAGCTGATCATTTTGCCACTCAGAAAACATAACAGACACTTCGGTACTTAATCTTAGATTGTTATTTGAAAGGAGACGATAATGCCTATTATTTAAATTACTGGATACGCTCATCTAAGACAGTCAATAAATAAAAATAAGAGCCACTAGTCAAATTATATATGTTGCGTTTTTCTTTAATAACCTTTTTATACAAGATGCAGGAAACGAACAATTTAAGTTATTTTCATTATACCTAACATATAAAGCTGAAAAGTTTGTTTCTTTGTTTGTTTGGTTGAACGCGCTAATCTCTGGAACTACCGGTCCGATTTCAAAAATTATTTCAGTGTTAGATAGCCCATTTATCGAGGAAGGCTATAGGCTATAAGCGGGGCAGTAATCTTAAATAACGAGGGTGTAACCGCAGGCTCGTCTAGTAATTCATAAAACTATCCCACTCTGCTGACCACGTATGCACATTTATATCGAGAACATTATGGAGAACTCTCAGACGTGCAGTATAACTTAGAAAACCTGAGTGGTGTCGTAGTCTTTTAGTCTACTCTATACACTAGGCTATCACAGTCTTAGAAACATCTTGACTTTAATAGGTAATAACATAAGATAACATAAAATTACACACCCACTTTCCGCCAGTTATGTTTCGGTCCCAATGTAATAGCCTATTGCCATCTACCGGGCACATTATTAGGCGAACGATAATTAATATATTGAATACACACATAAGTTTGAAAAGTCAGAGGTGTGTGCCCAGGCTAATCTCGGGTTGACGATGGTCTCGGCCGAGACCATCGTCTCGGCAGTCCGTTACTTTCACCACTGGGCTATCGCTGCTAAATCGGTAATGTATTATTATAATCCGTATTATATGTCGTAATAGACGATACTATCAAATAATCTTCATATTTACCAATAGAAGAAACGCGTAAGCCTGAACCTCGAAACAGTTCTAATAACTAAATATATTATTAATCACTCTCCTTTGTACGTGCTTACAGTTTCACTCTGTTTTATTTGCTGAAACGAAATCAAATACTCCCTCGCGTAACGAAACAATGTATAACAAATAGTATTCAATAAAAACTAATTACTAATATTGAAAGCCATTGAAAGTTGGATATAGTTAGTTAATTGAGAGAACAATTTGTCGAATTAACGCTCTGTAGTAGTGCTTCGTATAGGAATATAGAAATCGTTTTTGTTATTTGGTAATAGTAATTAGTCTTATTCACTTGCTTAAGAGTTTGATTGATATGAAGTTGATTGTACTTCATAATGAGAACAGTTTTATAAAGAAATCAATTTTAAACTGTTTCAAAATAGATTTACCAGCTGTTCCCGATTTGTGATATAATACTCGAAAAATTCAAGAAAGATAGAAGAAGCCATTTATTATCAAGCTGGCCAAGTGCGGTTTGGTAGAGTTCACAATTACTTTATATAATATTATAGAAAACTCTCAGACAAGGCGGTTACTGTGTGGTGGTATTTTCATTCGTCGTTATGTACCTATGCAATAATTAAGAATTTAACACAAACTTAGCTTTGGAAAGTCAGTTATGTACGCCGTAAATTTGTAAAGAGACTGTTTTTGTTGGTATCTGCACCAGAACATCGCTGCTATATCCATAACAAATAAAAGCAAATCTAAATCGAAAAGAAGTATTTTGATCCTTGTCTACAAATTTTCTTGCTGTATCAGGTAAAAGTATCCTCATAATTTCATATGGTTGATCTAATTTTTAACGTCAAGTGATATAAATGTCACTGTCAAAATGACATTATAATTAACATTAAAATGACATTATAATCACGTCAAACATTAAAATGACGTCAAAATGACATTATAATGACATTATAATTAAACATTTTGAATATAAACGTCAATCAGACGTAAGGATATGGCATTACAGATCGTTTGGCGCGTCTAGAGCTTACGTCAGTCCGACGTTTATGTGGTCGTAAATTGACATATTGGTGTGATTGTCACTAAGTAAAGAAGATCGTTTTTAAATAAAGTAATCTGTATAAATTATATCTACTTACAAGAACATATATTTCAGAAAACTCGTCATATAATTTTTTTTATAAGAGAGAATCAAAATCTTTAGCTGTTGTGTAGTGTTTCTAGGGAGATAAGTAACACGGAGGTGAATCGATGATCTTGTTGGTATCGTAATGACTAACAAGATCATGGTGAGCGGTGGGATGAAGGGGGCTCGAGAACTTTCTATGTGGAGAACATTGAGGTGAGGAGAGGGGAGCAGGTCTTGTTCTGCAGCGGACGTCTTTCGGCTGATATAATGAAAGGACAGAAAACCTGAAAGGGAAGAAGAGGAAGAAAAGGCAAAGCTAGCATCTCCATTCATCATAGCAGCATATATTCATCTCTCCTGCCTTAGAATTGCGAGAGTGATGCCTGTTTGGCAGTCCTATTATCCAAGGGCTACAATCAGCGTCGTACCCTCAGACCCGTTGCTTATTTACTGCCCTTAAAAATATTCACTAAACTACATTCCAACAGTCTAACAGTCCCAACCGTAGTTGCCATCTCTGATAATATAGCAAATTGACATTTACTACCTGCTAGTCTTTTAGATAATGTCCTTGAGTGCTATGCAGATGTGGATTCACACAGCATGATCATTATTTTTATTAATACTTCAAAATTATTACAATGGCGAACTTATCTACCAGTCAACCTTTGTTTGATGCAAAGAATCATGCTCTGCCTCTGAAGATAATTTAGATATGATCTGTTTGTGTCTAAGAGCAATATGTAGTTGTCATAATACCTACTGTCGGAGTTTTATTGGGATTTCATAACTTTATTTTTATTTTCTATTCGACTCCCTTCATTAAAAGGTAAAATTTGTGTCATGTCTCAGCCATATTATTGTATTTTCGCGAACAACATCATGTCATCATCAGCCTTTAACAGTCCACTGCTGGACTAGACCTCTCCATTGAAAAGAGGAATTGGCCTAATATACCACGCTGGCCAAACGGGTTGGTATAGGGGTATTGTCTTATCTGTGGTATAGGGTTTGTATCAAGCTTTCCTTCTCTTACAGTGCTGTTCTACAGTCTTCTGCATAATATGCTCACTCTGTTGGGTCTTACGATACCCATGAGATGATATGGGTTGGTGACAACATACCTATATCTAAAATTCGGCGTATGAGTAAACTAATCTAACGATGCTTAAACGAAAATCGAACCTTTGCATTGCAAAGCTAACCACGTAGCATTCAACAGGTATCCCATAATTTCATTTATATTAATTCGAAAAGGTCACGTAACGGTTTTACGGGCAAAACGCTGACACAAGGATAGATAAGGACAGAAATAGGCAAAAGAACGAGGTAGCCATACTGTTCTTTGTTAATTAAGGGACATTTTCCGCCGGACCTCAGCCAAAAAGAAGCTTATTCAATATGGAGGGATTTTATTAATTCTAGCTTCCTTATTTTGGGAAAATATACTAAAAGAAATGCAGAAATTTTTGCTTTCCTAGTCGGTATGATCTGTGAATAAGTCACTTGCAACAGTGGTGAAATATCAGATATCTTTTAATGTAATAGGCGGCAAATGAGCGTAAGGTTCGCCTGGTGGTAAGCGATTACGTCCGTGTGGTGACGGATTAAGAATACGTATTGTCACTACCCCATATCATCCCATGGGTGTCGTAAGAGCCGACAGAGGGAGCATATTATGCATAGAACAGCACTGTAAGAGACGGAAAACTTGATACAAACCCTATACCAACCCGTTTGGCCAGCGTGGTATAGTAGGCCAATTCCTCCTTTCAAAGGAGAGGCCTAGTCCAGCAGTGGACTGTTAAAGGCTGATGATGAAGCGATTACCGCTACCTGAGGAGTCACATGTGCGTTGCAACTATTTTTTCACGTGGACACTTAGTTTGACAATTTTATAAATTTTGGAGGCAGTTGCGATAGCTAGATTATAACTCCGAGATTAGATGGAAATTTCTCTCTTGTGTGTCCAGTGGATAGCGTATGCGACTGATCGGAAGCCTGGGTTCGATTCCCGGGTCGGGCAAAAAAATTGTTACTGGGTTTTTCTGAATTCGAGGTAGCTGCACGTAGTCTGGTGATGTGCTCGGTAACGGCTTTAGGCTTACCCCCTATTATTTGGGACCTAAAAATTCAGGGCGAAATGGGGGTGTAATATCACACACCTCTGCCTACTCATTCGGGGATACAGGCGTGGGCCTATAAAAAAATAGGAATTAAAATTTGTTATTTCTGGATCCGCTCCGTTTGCAGTGGAAACCAGCCCAAAAACAAAGATACGAGATACATATCCCGAAAGACAATGTAAAACTCGTAAAAAGGAATACATTGCACTTCAACTTTAGTTGTAACAACTTGGCGATTAAAAGAGTGGCTGTGAGTTCCTTGCTTGTATTTTTATAGCTTTGTCGATTAGATCATTCTGGTATTATCCCAGTTGCAACCCGGGGTTCGCTTACTAGCTAACTGAATATGACTGAATATTAGCTTTTCCACAGAGCGACTGCCTGTCCGACCTCCGCAATTGAAAGGGATAGCGATATTGCATGGTTTAGACTAGTGTCCGTTTATTAAGAGGTACTGATGCCCCATTTCGACTGTCAAAGCAGTGACTGTGACAGCCGACTATATGAGGGTTTCGTCTCTTCACAAAGATATATTCTGCTTCGTGTATTTTCCTTACACACACACACATACAACAACGGTTCGTCAATAAAAATGGTTATCTAGTCTCTCAACAGACAACAAAGTTACGTGATCGCGAATGCCCGGCATTTAGCCAAGTTACAGTCCTATTTTTTTCACCTATTTTTATTTACTGTAATAACTATAAACCTTGAATAAACCTCGCCAAAATCCGTAAAATCTTCTTTGATTTCACAACGCTAGTCTTAATGTTAGATTAAATAACTATTATACTTGAATCACATCTACTGATCGCTATTTCCAACTTTTTCTCCTTTCATTTCTTGCTTTACGTACTTCATTTCCTACATCTTATTTACACCCGCCGTTCAAGCGATGTCAATAATGCTACAATTTCCATTTTAAAACGTTTTTTCAGTCTTTTTAATATCCATTAGGCGAGGTAATTACTTTTTGTATAACAGAGTAACGGTCGTTGTTACCTTCAAAGGCACTTTTGTTCATTTGCCATATGAAATTCAACTACTTATACTTTTTTGAAGTCGTAAGGGCGAGAGTCGTAATAGCAATGAAAATATTTAGTGCAAAAACGAAAAAAATATCTCTTGAAGATATAATATGCATTAAAATCAATAATTAATAGAATTGAATTCTACTAATTATATTTGTTCAAAATGCAGTTTCGATCTTATGTTAGTGTCATACTCATGTCACAAATGGTATCCTCCTAAATTAACTGATACTTTAATGTTATTGTAATGTTATCGTGACTAGATCGTAAATTGAACAATGTATCAACGTCAAACTATAGAAGTCAAATTAGTCTATAATGATATTTAATTAGCAGTATACCGATTCTGAGGCAATTCAAAAAGTAATCTCATTTCGTTCAAAATTTAGTTTCAATGTCATAAAGGATGCGAGAATTGGCCTTCATTAACTGATATTTGAATGTCATTGTAATGTTATCGTGCCTAGATCGTAAATTGAACAATCTGTCAACGTCAAACTATAGAAATCAAATTAGACTATAATGATATTACATTAGCAGTATACCGATTCTGAGGCAATTCAAAATGTAGTCTCATTTCGTTCAAAGTTTAGTTTCAATGTCATAAAGAATACGAGAATTGGCCTTCAGGTGATGCTTTGAACCAGCAAACGTAGGTTGTCAACTGTACCGATTCTGCTTAAAAAAATGGCCCTAAACTTACATACTAATAACGCAAATATATTAAAATATTGTAAATACAAAAAAATAATATCCAGATAGTTACGTAAAACAAAGTATAAATCAAGAAAAGAACGAGACAAAAACAGGCAAAGGAAACTTATACACACTGAACAAACTGGGCAGAACTGTACTCAATCTCTCTGGGAGTCAGTAAATTCATGCCTAAACCAACAAGGATTTACCATTCAAGCTTAAAAGATTAACCAGAATACAACAGATGTGCAGATGGACGTCCTGTGTGTATAGACAAACCATCTGTAAGAAGACAGACACATCATGACTACATTTTAATCTATACTGTTATTGGAATTTTGATTAATTAATATTTATTTGAAAGGATAAAGTTAATTCTTATATATATGCGTATGCTTATAGTATTATATTCAGCAATCATAAAGGTACACAATATTGTCAAAATGATCGTAGATTATGTAGGTACAAATGTACACAAATTAATTAACAGTATGATTAAATGGGAAAAAGCTCTACGGCCATGATTATAATCATGAACTGTTTCACAATCAGAAATCTCAATAAAACACTTCAAAGTATAGCTAAAATGTAAATTTAAAAAACGAGGCACGTTATAAACTTGTTACAATGTTTTCACGGTTCTTCGGACCTAGTGGCTTCCTGGCCTTATAATAAGTAATTTACGGATTTCAGCTTAAATATATTTTTGTATAAAATAACTAATTACTGTTGAAACTTGGAAATGTTCCCAAATATATATCGATGAAATCACATATTATCTACATATTACTACTACTATCACTCGATAAGTGTACTTAAACACAATGCAATACCAACTCAATGCTTTTAACAAAACGGTCCATTTTCCAACTTTAATTCTTTGATTACATTTCGGTAAGAGTTTGCTAGGCGCGGTCTGAGTGCCAGCGTGTTTAGCACAGGTAAAGACTTTTCTTTAAGTAAAAAGTTGATTATGTTCGAAATTTTTTGCAGAAAAATAATAACATTAAAAACGAAGAAACGAAGGGAATATATTTTTGTCTCTGTAATGTATAAATAATAAATGTGTAAATAAGTACACAAAGAAAATATCCAGGCGAGGATACTCTTGAACGACGAAGAACTTTATATAGCAACATTTAAACAAAGAACACGCAAGGTGAAACAAAGTTGAATACAAATGTCTAGAAGTTATTGTATCTTCAGAGTTTCAACTAACTTTTGTGGATCTCATCGTCGTCATCTAAGACATGGAAAACGCCACATATAGGACACTAAGACAATAAGAGTGGTCAAAGAATAATTCATGTAGAGGCTTGAGAGAAAAAGCTTATTGGAAAGATGCAAGATAATTGGCCCGCCGGTGGCTGTAGGTATATGAGCCTGTGTGTGTTAGGCACCTACAATGGCGATCAGCTGGGCGGCGACGGTGGTCAATACACCGAGTTAATTTTCAAAGAGTATGACGACGAACATTTTTTAAAAACTTTTAGTGACTTATTTTTTATGTATTTGTATTCAGTCATAGTAGTATATTTACCCCTTAAAAATTGGAAATCAAAATCAACACCCAGTAGAAATTACTTCAAACAAGATTCAGTTAAAATTCATTAAATCTATGTTGTTTTTGCAATAAACTCTATTAATCTTATTTACTCCTCCCATCTATTCATTTGTCAGCTGCCTCAGTCTTAAGAAGTATATCAATCAATCTGTCCGTTGGTCCAACCTTTACCTAACCTAGTCTCACAATTATTTTGTAATTCTAGTGTTGACCCGGTGGTCAAAATTCGACCTTCGTTGTCTAATTTATATTATTGATATCTCTAAAGGTTGCTAATAGTTACTACAATAAACATGAAAATAGAAATCACTGACTTGACTTCAAAGAAAAATGTGCTTTCAACTCTTTTCTCATCGTTTAATAACATTAACTATGTCTAAAAAATAAAGCAAGATTTGAATTTGTCGCCACTAGTATAGTCAATTATTAGTTTTGAAAAACAAAAAATCTTTAAATAACACCCTTTAACTTACTCACATATGCATTTTATTTCATTCTTATATGATCATCATCACCGTAATTTACTTCCAAATTTCTTCCAGATGTTTCAAAAACATTCCTTACATAGTCTCAAATACAGATATTTGTTTTCAAAAGACATTCCCTGTTTGTAAATGATCACACAATGAATTTCCTAACTTAATGTTGAATTCCTTTTGATCTTTTCACATCATAAGAAAAGAAATGAGGGGATAAAGGCGCAAACAATGTTAACTTTTCAACCGGAAAATGTGGATGAGGAAAATTAAACTTACTCTATTATTTCCTTCGGCAATAATTTATACTTCAAATTATTTGTATGGAAACTGTATTGTCAAAATTTTTCCTCATTTTCCCCCCTGTTGACCTCATAAGTGTTCCTTATAAAGGCAACTGGAAGGAAATATGTATTGTTGAAGTTTTTCTTTAAGTGTTTGTGAAGTGATGAAGTAATCTCTTAAGTAGGAAATACATCGAGAGCAGTAAATTATTTTTAGATTTCTGCGAAATCGTATTGAATGTCAGTTATGTATTTTGTATTAGATTTACATTAAGCTTCTTAAATTATGTTACTTAATACAAAATGAAATATTGAAGGAGTGAATAACTTTGCTTGAATTAGTAAACTTTCTTTAGACATTTCTGTGATTTACGGTTATTGAATTTTAGTTGAAAATGAAACTGGTACAAGCTATAAACTGTAACTGTTTTTAATGTATTATTTTATGAGCAGTCTTTGCACGTAGCCCACAAAGTAAAAAGGGCTGTTATCCGCAAGTGCTCCCTCAACCTTATCAAAGCAGTATTCATTGGTGATCGCCAACATTCAACTTGCTGTGTTGAAATAATTTTCAGTAGTATTCCTTAAAAATGCATAATAATCACTATTTTAATAATAATAATGACTGTCTAATTATTGCTAGTGAAAGTCCTAAAGTGCCATCAATCATTACTTTAAATCAAAGAAAGGCTTAAAATTGTCCAATGTCTGAAAAATATCAACAATATCATGTTACTCGCCAACTCGCTTCCAGTTTTATAACGCTATGTAGTTTTAATTAGAACATCTTCGAACCTAACTGTTATACACGATGTAAGTGTTTTAGCGGTAGGCTCAGAATTGACATTGCCCTTTGAATGGGTAGACCATTACGGTTACATGTTTTCCGTCTGTTCCCGACCATTGTAGATTTCGAATAGGCGTCTTCACATTTATTTCTACCAAAGAAACCTTATATTGTCGTCTGAGAATAATTGTAAAACAATTACAACGACAAGTATGAAATTTTTAAAATACATTATGTTAATGTGAAAGAGCTTCCACAGGGTGCTATTCTAGGACCATATTGTATGATTTATTAACCTACAAAGCAGATATTGCTCTGATGTAAATGCCACAAGCTGTCACCCATGCAAGTGGCGACCTGTGCAAGCGTTGCTTAACTTTGGTGAACTATTATGAACGACAAGTCAAGTTATCTACTCAAACTCCAAACGTAAAGAAATTGAAAGCTTGTACAGCTCTCCAAAGCAGAACACAGTACATATATAATTTACTTAGAATATGCATGCCGTTTATGTCTGATCTCGTGGAAAACTCGGAAAATCCCCTCTTAGTGCACCCCTACGGTAGTTAAGTAGTTAGTTTTCATGCCAATTTTCAGTGTTTTGTCTCTGACAGTTTTGCCGACCGTCCTATGTCAGTCAATCAGTGACACAATAATTTTATGATTACAGAAGATAATTAGGTACGCGACACATAAGTTTTAGCCTTTTTGTGCAGTTTTCTGAAGCAGAACACGTTTTTTGTTTGTGCTCCTTCAATGTATATTTTTATTCTTTTGTGGTGTACAATAAAGATTTATCTAATCTAATCTAATCTATATTTTAATTTACCAAGAATAAAAGTAGCTTGCTGATTGGCCATTTTAATTGGGCCGATGATTAAGATCAACAGTGAATATTTTTTTATCACTCTAGCTTACAGCTTGTTCTTCGTTATGAGGCAATAAAAACTTGCGTTGCATCTCATTAATTTACACGATCAAAGCAAATTAATGAGAATAATTGCAATTTCTACAGAAATGTCGCTTTCATAAGTTGGCTGGTTGATTGTCGGATTATAAACACAACTTTGCTCAAAATATTAAGCGATCGTATTGAATTCCAAAGTTTTTATAAAGATTTCAATCATCATCATCAGCCTAATTTATAATCTGTTCCAATGCTGGGCATAGGCCTCTTCTCATTATGATATGGCTTAGGCCATAGTCCACGATGCTGGCCATGTGTCGGGTGGCAGAGCTCAGTCTAACCGGATTTGACTGAATATTAGCTTTTCTACAGAGCACCTACACGTCTGATCGCCGCAACCTAAAGGAATAGCGATATTCCGTGGTTTAGACCGGTTTACAAGTGCCACGAGATGCTTTCTTTCTTCGCACAAATACATTACCGTTTCCAACAGCCATGTTTTGTACCTGACCTATGTTTACAAAACAGTTTATTCACATCACCCAATTTCTAACAAAAGCTACAACAAACAGTCGAAACTAGTCCAATTTGGAACATTCTAGAACTTTTCGATCCAAAGTTGTGACGTGCTTTTATTTCGTAACATTCTTTTCAAAGAAGTTTAATCTTTATCTATTGTGGAACCATGGATCTCGTATGAAAAGCGGGCTGCGGTGTTAGCCATTCGACTCGACACTGGAGTGGTGTATTATGCTCGCTCGCTTTATAGTAGGTAGCATTTTTAAACGATAGTTAGTTCTTTATTGTACCTATGTACAGTCGAACAACTTCCCACTCGACCACCATAAGGGCGAGAATCGCGCAGCAAGAAATCGTAGCTTCCTGCTTCCAGTACTACTTTACAGGCACATTGACACTCCTATACAAACCAGTTTCTATTGTGCCTCATCTCTATGAGCGAGCCAAGGGATTTTTATTCAAACTGTACCAGCGCCGACTCGTTTGATTGTACATCAGTGATAATATAGGACTAGAATGACAAACTTTCTGATTTTACTTAAAACTTGTGGTAAACAGGCCATTACCACTAGTTGCTATTTCTTGTAAATGACAGTAATGTGATTGAGATCAGCGCGTTCGGTACAAACATCATAATTCTAGCGTTATCCCAGTTACAGCTCAGAGTCCGCTTTGTAGTCTAACCGGACTTGACTGAATATTAGCTGTTCCACAGGGTGACTGCCTGTCTGACCTCTGCAACCCAAAATGTTATCTACATTCCATAGTTTGGAAGTGTCAGTTCATTTATAGGTATTGACCCTATAACGGCTGACAAAAATCTTCGTGACAACCGGGATCGACGGCTGAACGTTCTCGACAAGCAATAATTGACATTCCAATACGCACATTACTTTGAAAAGTCAGTGGTGTGCGCCTTTATATCGTTCAAATTAAAAAAAAAAACTTTTAAACTTAATCACATTTGTATAGAAGTCTTACCTTGCATTAGTATTATTAATCGAAGCCCTGCACAATTCTTTTCCTTTAATACCTACTGTGACGTCACGCAATAAAAAGAAAAAGACAAAAGATAAACCGTTCATTGTCGCTTTATCTTTTACGTAATTCGCACCTTAAAACAAAAGCGATAATAATCACATTCCCTCAACATCAACTCACAACGATCTACCCGCAAAGATAAAATATTTAACTATATATTTTGGTTTACTACTAACTTAAGATTAAATATTTAAACCTATATTTCCTTAAGTGCTTTCTAAAGAAACTGTTAAGTGCGTTGTGTTAGATTACGACCGTTTAGGGTCGATTCACACTGAGTTAATGGGCGATTGCGCGGAAAGCGTAGTTATTCAGAATAAACGGCGTACTGCTTTGAGCACCGCACTTTACAAAGATGTCTTTTAGCAACTGCTTCTGTCTAATAAGTGAATGTTTCAGTAGAACATAATGTTAGTTTAATTTTATTGTATTCAAATACGCACACAAAACAAAACATAGTTCAGGTATTTCAACTTAAGAACTATAATTATCTACCGAAACCAAAATTATAAGGTTGAAGAGTTTGTTTGTTTGGTTGACCGCGCTTGTCTCAGCAACTTGGTCCGATTTGAATATTTCATTTTGCTCTTTTTTAGGTAGCTCTTTTCATTACTTTCGCGAGGTATGAACTGCCATGCAAGGCATATCGGGTTCAAATCCACGGCGCGCACCACTGACTTTTCGAAGTTATGTGCGTATTAAGTTCTAAACTATCGCTTGCCCCGTGCCTCGGAGACCACGTTAAGCCGTTAGTCCCGAAAGTCTTTGACGGTCAAAATGGTATTCACTACCAGTAATTATAAATGCATGCCTTTTGTCCACATAAAATAAAGAGGCCAGTTCAGGGTTATGGCGGCTTTACGTGCCCACCGAAGCACGGTAGCGCTCTGCTGATGGTGCGGTCATCCATCCAATTGGTGACCTGTGCAAGCGATATTTAACTTTGCCGATCTGTTACGAACTACTATGATCGCTAATAATCTTGGTCATTCCGTCTCAGTGTGAATCAAGGTTTGCTAGATAATTTTCTTTATATTTCTTTTTAAGAAT